>JAIUZE010002923.1:0-68188 GCA_022085475.1 Heliosperma pusillum | reverse complement strand
GTACTTTTGTCTCTACAATCTCATCCATTCATCTCCCTCATCCAATGGCCAAGATGAGGACTCATGGACTCACAAAAATTGGTGGACTCATAAGAACCTATATATATATATATATATATATATATATATATAAATTGCATCTGGTGAGTCCACATATCTTAGGTGAGTACGTCCCGCAAATCTCCACCCTTAGATCTTACACAAATCAAGGGTTGAGATTTAATTGTAAATCAGGTATATAAACCTAGTAACTCAATCTAACTTCCCATAATTCATTATCACTTTCTCTCTCTTCTTTCTACTATATCTCTCTACGCTCTTCAGCTCTGTGTTTTCTTCCAGTAACTCAATCTTCCCCAAATTATCCAAACCTAATTATATCCCTCAAATCTTCTTAAATTTCACTCTCCTTCATATTTTCGTTCTCCTGAAACAAAATTTCCCCAAATTATTTTACCTAGGGTTTGTAATTTAGGAATCAATCAATTGAATAATTCAATCCAAATCAACGCATACTATAATTTTGGGGAAAATCAAAGCAAAACTAAGAAAAACAAATGAAAGTTTAGTGATATTATGTACGATTTAATTATTTATCTTGCTCTGAAGATTATTGGTTCAACATCTCAAGAATCAGGTACAATCCCATTAGAATTTACAAATGTAATTAAATTTTTGTGTTTATTTATTTTCTATTAATTGGTGTTTTCCTTTAAGTTGTACTAACATATGTAAATTAAGTAATTGTTAGGTTAATTTGAAAGAATCGGATGATGTATTTAATTATCGAGCAATTGTGTTTGGTTTATTTTTTTGGTTTACTAGTTAATGTTAATGACCTAAATTAGATGCAAACCTTGATATAGTACGTCTTTAGTAAATGAGTACAATTAATTTGGAATTCAACATCTAATTTTGATCTACGTCTTTAGTTACTGTAATAGTGTTACAGTAACAAGAATACTTAATCACAGTAACAACATTGATTTATATTAGTTGTTGTCAATGTTTATAGTAAGTATACTTGTTTCATATATGCATTATATTCTTGTTTCATTTTCTCCAGATTCCAACTATTGTCCACCAACTGTACAACAATCAACCCTTGTTCAACCACTACATTCACTAGGTGGGGAAAGCGAGGAATGTTTTAGAAGAGCCAAGATGGAGTGTACTTCTATATTGGAGAGAATATTTTAATGTAGCAGCGACGTGTTGAACAAAGATTATATTATTTACCAATCGTCAATGATTTAGGAAAAATAAACAAACACTGCTTTATCACATTCTTGATGCACCTAAGATTTTTGACTTTTGTCGCATGTGGTTTTAGATTGCAATTCACGTTGATCCCATTTGTAACAGTGTTATTGGTTTATTGCAATTGTGTAACGATGTTAATGTAATAGTGTTACTGTAACATTATTTAAACGCTATGTCAGTTTTTGGATATATGTCATATGGAAAAACGTTCAGCTTTACATAAATAATGGGTGTTATTATATCATTGTGGTGTCGAAGCTTGTACAGTAATGATAATTTTACTGTTATTCGTTTCATTTAAAAGTTTGAGCAGCTAGTAACATTGTTACTGTAACATCGTTTACTCATTGAAATAACAACAACACAGTAACAATGTTACTGTTACAACATTAAGTCATCAAAGTAGCACGCAAACAATGTTAAATGTTCTAATTTGAATTCATTACAACAACAAAATGTAAGTGTATAAAGATAAATTTGGTTACTTATTACTCCGTATATGCTAAATTGTTTCGAAATAACACATTACATTAATTTGGAAAGTTTACACGTATACATCATAATCACACATAATGTTAAAAGTCTCTACAAAGTGACACGAAAAAAATAATAATTCATTGTTTCATCAAAGTGACACGAAAAAAATAAAAAAATTCAATTATAATTCATTTCATCAACAAAAGACAAGTGAATACATACCCATTCAGGGGCTTCTGATATGCTAAAGTGTTTGGCAACAGCACACCACAATAATGTGAAAAGTTTACAATAATTATACATCATTATCATACATCAAAATCCGAGAACAATATCAACAAGCTCATCTAGCATTTCAGCTTCAATAACACTTCCTTGTTCACGCCTATCTTCATGACTTAATAGTCAGTGTCTCAGTCTTTTTTTCATATAGTTTCACCTTGAGTGTCATTTTTGTGTTGGTTTCAAACCTTCATTCTCAAGTTTTCTGACAACAAAACAAAACATTCGACCATTAATAATTAAAACATATGCGAAAGTCGTTATGGTTCACCACTAGAGATAATTTTAGAGTAACGATATTACAATAACAATATTACAGTAACATCATTTGTGAGTTTATTTTAATGATATGCAATCAAATTTAATTGGAAAAACACACAACATCAAATGTACAATGTTGTAACAGTAGTTCAAGTTCATTCTTTATCATGCAGTAATAAGGTTACGGTAACGCTATTACAGTAACATATGTCGAGTATGTTACGAAAGTTAATTATCACATTTACCCTAATTGATACGAAAATAGGTACAGGTATGAACTTCACAATGTTCTAACCCTAAATGTTTGCAAAAATAATGTGATTGACAACAAAAACATGAACACATACAAATCAAACATATTTCTTTGGCGAAAAATCAATTACTTCGTTTGAGCGCAATATTAACCCTAACTTTTTGTTGAAAAAAGAAATCTAAATTAAATAGAAATCAATTAACAATTTCTTCATATCAATCAAGATAAACAAGAAGAATAGGAACAACAACAACAACAACAACAACAACAACAACAACAACAACAACAATAACAACAACAATTTTAAAAAAAAAAAATAGCGAAAAAAGAGCGATTATATATACCTCTTATTCATGTAAAAAAATTGATGAGATAGAATCTTGACTATATTTTTTGAAGATCCACGCTTGATTTTAATGAAAATTTTGCTGGATGTTGAAATTTTTTTGAAAGAGGGTTGGTTGAAGAATTTTTTAGGTTTTACGTGATTTTGGGGCAATTTGTTTGTCAGTTATTAAAGAGAGAAGGGTTAAGTTTGTAGTGAGAGAAATTTTCTGATTATATGAGGCTTATATGACAAAAAGTTTCCTTTTATAACTCTGCCAATTCTTTTGTGGCGACGTGGCTCAACGAGGGCTCTTGGATCTAAATGATCCAATGGTCCTAATTAATAGGACCGTACTCACCTAAGAAACTAGACTCACCGGATGCTCACTCTATATATAGAGAGAGAGTGAGCATCCGGTGAGTCTAGCTTCCTAGGTGAGTATGCTCCTATCAATTAGGACCATTGAATCAACAAGATCCAAGAGCTGTCGTTCAGCCACATCACCCAAAAGAAATCTGTCACGAAAATAAAAGGGTAAGATAGTCGTCCATCCTCTCACAATAATCATAAATTTTCTCTCTCTACAAAGTTATCCTCTCTCTTTCTCTAGTAACTGACAAAATAATTGCTCCAAAATCAGAAAAACCCTAAAAGTACCAAAGATTCAAAAACAGATCTGTAGAAATCAATTGAAAATTAAAATGAAACATGCTTCTTATCATCTTTCTCCTTGCTTACACACAAACGAAAAGGTAAAAATTAATGTAATTCTATTTTTTATCTTTGATTTAAATTTGTTTCGTTGTATATAATCAATGTTGATATTCAATCCGATATTGTATGTGTTCATATTTTTGTTGTTGATAATGTTCATTATAATTCTGCAAAAAGTTAGGGTTATGACATGATGAAATTGAGCAGCAATTTTAATTTGTGTTTTGTTAATTTACAATTGATTTATGTAATAACTTGCGATTATATGAATTTTTAAATCGTTATAATCTCATGTTTATATTGTTTGATTTTGGATTATGTATGTGTTCATAATGTTTGACAAAAAATTAAGGTTATGATATTATGAAATTCATAACTGGATGTGGTTTTAGGAAAAATTGGAGGTATGCAGCGGCGGCGATTAGTTAAGCTAACCGCTGTAAATATACTCGACATATAGTGTAACATTATTAGTGTAATATTGTTACTGTAACAACAGTACAGTAACATGTGAACTGAAACTCAAATATTGAACTGAAATTGAAATGTTGTACAATATTGTATATTTGATGGTGTGATTCAACCAAATTAAATTTGATGATGTAACATTGTTATAAACTCACAAATGATGTTGATCACCAATGATGTACTGTCGACTTTCGTATATATTTTTATTATTAATGATTCAATGATTTCATTATTAAGGTTATGATGCAGTGGCGACGATTAGTTAAGCTAACCGCTAGCTGTAAATATACTCGACATATATTGTAACATTATTACTGTAATATTGTTACTGTAATAATAATAGAGTAATATGTGAACTGAAACTGAAATATTGAACTGAAATTAATTGTTGTACAACAATGTATATTTGATGGCGTGATTCAACTAAATTAAATTTGATGATGTAACATTGTTATAAACTCACAAATGATGTTGATCACCAATGACGTTCCATCGACTTTCGTATATGTTTTAATTATTAATGATTCAATTTTTTGTTTTGAATGTCAGGAAATTGAAGAAGGTTTGAGAAATTAACGAACGACACAATAAAAGGCTGCTAAAAAGATAGTATATACAAAAAGATTGAGACACCGAAAAATCAGTCATGAAGATAGGCGTGAGAAAGACAACATTATTGAAATAGAATTGCTTATAAAGACGTTTAACATTATGTGTGATTATGACTTATACTTGTAAACTTTTCACATTAATGTATTGCAAAACATTATAGCATTTAATAAGCAACTGAATATATCTTTATGCACTTGCATTTTTTTGTTGTAATGAATTCAAATTTGAACTTTTAACATTGTTTACGTGCTACTTTGATGTCTCAGTGATGTGACAGTAACTTTGTTACCGTATCGTTGTTACTTTAATGAGTACACAATGTTACAGTTACAATGTTACTTTAAAATGGGAAAAAAACTAAAGCAAAATAAAAAATAAAATTAAGGTTTGTTTGTATGGTGACACCATACACCCTTACAATTCACATGGGTAACTACAACAAAATTATCCGGAATGTGTAAAATTTTCTTATAAACTAAAGCAATGAAGTGGTGCTGACCATACAATAAGGCACAGTACGCTACATGGGTTTCGAACTCATACATTTGTGCAAGATTTCCACATCACTCCCCCATTTGATTTAATAACCTTTAAACTAGCTACTCAAACTTTTAAATGAAACGAATAACGGTAAATTATCATTATTGTACAAGCTTAGACTCCACCATGATATAAAACCACCCTTTATTCATATAAAGCTAAGCTCTTTTCCATGTCGTATATATCTAAAAACTGTGATAACATTTAAATAATGCTACAGTAACACTATCACAATAACACTGGTACACAATTACAATAAACCAATACCACTGTTACAGTTGGCATCAAAGTGAAATGCAATCTAAAATCACACCACAAAATTCAAAAATCTTTCGATGCAATTGGAACTTTAATCAGGATCAAGATTGTGATAAGACAATGTTCGTTTATTCTCCCTAAATCCTTGACGATTGCAAGCAACATATTTTTTGGTCAACACGTTACCGCTACATTAAAACATTATCTCCAATATACAAGTAAACTCAATCTTGGCTCTTCTAAAACATTCTTCGCTTTCCCCACCAAGTGGATGTTGTGGTTGAATGAAGGCTGGTTGTGGTTGAACAACGGCTGGTTTTGGACTCTGGGAAAACGAAATAAAAATATAAAGCAAATACAATAAGTTTACTGAAAAACATTGACAACGACTAAAATAGAGTAATATTGTTACTGTAATGAAGTACTCTTGTTACTGTAACACTATTACATTAAATAAAGACGTAATTTAAGATTGAATCTGGAATTCAATTTATTTTACTCGGTATTTAAAGACGTGGCTCGAGATTTACACCTGATTTAGGTCACTAACGTTAATTAGTAACCAAAAGACGTAAACCAACCACAATTGCTCGATAAATAACTATATCAGTTGATTCTTTCAAATTGACCTAACAAATAACTAACTTGTACAAGTTAGAGGAAACATTAATGAATAGAGAAATTAACGTACAAAAATGAATTATAACTGTAAGTTAGAGGAAACATCAATTGGGCTCTGCGAAAAATGAAACAAGAATATAACGCATATGAAACAAGTATACTGATAAACATTCACAACGAGTAATATAGATCATGTTGTTACTGTAATGAAGTATTCTTGTTACTGTAACACTATTACAGTAACTAAAGACGTAGATCAATTGAGTCGTAAATTCAAAATTAAGTGTACTCATTAACTAAAGACGTATATCAAGATTTCCACCTGATTTAGGTCATTAACATTAAATAATAACAAAAAACAAAAATCAAACGCGATTGCTCAAGAATTAAATACATCATATGATTCTTTCAAATTGACCTAATAATTGCCTAATTTATACAAGTTAATGCAAGTTTATGGAAAACATCAATTAATAGAAAAAATAAACACAAAAGTTGAATTATAATTGTATAATACCTGATTCTTGAGATATTGAGCCAAAAATCTTCACAACAAGATAAATAAGTAAATCGTACATGATATCGCAAAACTTTCATTTGTTTTTCTTAGTTCTGCTTTGATTTCCCCCAAAATTATAGTATGCGATGATTTCGATTGAATCCGAAATTACATATAACCCTAGGTTGAATAATTTAAGGAAATTTTTGTTACAGGAGAATGAAAATATGAAGGAGAGTGAAATTTAAGAAGAGTTGAGGGATTATAATTAGGTTTGAATAAATTAGGGTAGATTGAGTTACTGGAGAAAAAAAAGTAAGAGATAAAGAGCGTAGAGAGACAGTGAAAGATGAGAGAGAAAGTAAGAGTGAATTATGAGAGGTTAGATGATTTATTAGGTTTATATACCTGATCTACAATTAAATCTCAGCCCTTCATTACTCATAAGATCTAATGGTCCTTATTAACGGGACATACTCACCTAAGATATGTGGACTCACATGATGCAGTTTATATATATATATATATATATATATATATATATATATATAGAGAGAGAGAGAGAGAGAGAGAGGTGGGTTCAAATGAGTCTCTCCTTCTCTTTTGAGTCCTTAAGTCCTAATCCAAGCCATTGGATCAAGATGATGAATGGCTAGGATTAAAACAAAATGGAGGGTCAAGATTGTGAGACACACACAATCCAATCCCTTCAAACCCTAATATATATACCCTTTCTTCACTCATCTTCTTTCATTTTCACATTTCTCATTCTCTTTCTACCTCCTTTCTCTCTCTAACATCCTCTTCAAAAAAAACCAAAGAAAAAAAAAACCTAACCCACCCCCACCGGTCCCCACCGGAAACCACCACTCACGGCAACCCCACCATCCTCCTTCCGCCACCCACCCACACCTGCAATCATCCTACCCGCACCAACGACCCCCCACATACCACCCCCGCCACCCCCTACGCCGACGAGCCCCCACCCCACAAAAAAGACCCATGCCGCCGCCTAAATCCATCCTCCTGACCGTCTCTGTCCGTCCTCCGCCGCCTCTCCTCTTCCCCCGCCGTTCTCCACTCCTTCAACCACCACCAACAACAATTTTTAATTTTTCTCACTTTTTTTTTTCAGATCTGAAATATTTGGGCCTTATTGGTGGAGAGGAACTTTGTGGAGATGGTGGCAGGAGGAGTAGGAACGCGTGGGGGATAAGGGCCTCCTCTTGCCGCCTCGTCTCCTTTTCTTCTTTTTTTTTTTTTTTAAAGATATGCATGTATCTTCAAATTTTTAGTCAATCTCGTTTTAGATATGAAAAAATGGGTAAAACGGATAAAACAAATAACCACCAGCAACTTTTATCTTAAAAAAATCACCATTTCAGTCCTCGTTTTTTACTTTTCGGATTTTTTATGTTTTTCATTTTTATTCTAGATGTCATATTTTTTTTATATATATTATTTTTATCTTCAAAATTTTTTTTATTTTTTTTATTAGATCTTGTTTGTTTATTTTTTAGATCTAGGTTTTTTTTGTTGTTGTTGGTCGATTATAGTTGTTGGTGACGGAGGAGGAGGGTAATGGTTGTTTCTATATCTAAAGTTACATCATTATAGACTAAAGATTCAAAATTATGAACTAAAGTTACAATAGTATGGGCTGAAGTTACACTAGTATGTACTAAAGTTACAATAGTATGGGCTGAAGTTACAGTAGTATGTACTAAAGTTACAATAGTATGGGCTGAAGTTACACTAGTATGTATTAAAGTTCCACAATTATCTACTAAAGTTGCACACTTATAGACTAAAGTTCCACAATTATGGACTAAAGTTACCTTATTAAGGACTGAAGTTACTTAATTAATGACTAAAGTTACATTAGTATGGACTGAATTTACATTAGAAAAGACTAAAGTCACCTAAACATGAGTTCCACTATAATTGACTAAAGTTACGCAATTAATAAATAAAGTTTCACTAATAAAGGTTAAAGTTACGCTTATAAAAATGTTAAAATTAAATCATATTTTAACTTAAAGTTACACAATTGAGAATTAAAGTTACACTCAAAAAAACTAAAATCACATAAATTTGTTTAAAAATTATATAAATTCAAATTTATATAGTCGAAATCACATTTTAATTTAAAGTTACAAAAATAATGGTTGAAGTTATATTTTTAATGACTAAAGTTACTCTCATAAAAATGCAAAAATCACATAAATTTATCATAAACTTACATAAATTCAAATTTATATAGTCCAAATCACATTTTAGTTTAAAGTTACACTAAAAAAGGTTGAAATTACACTCGTAATGACTGAAGTTATAATCATAAAAAGTCTAAAATCACATAAACTTGTTTAAAGTTACATAAATTCAAATTTATATAGTCAAAATCACAATTTAGCTTGAAGTTACAAAAATAATGGTTGAAGTTACACTCGTAATGTAGGTGGAAGTCAATAAAACTCACTCATTTTGTTCTAATTTTGTCCCTTCATTTGATTCTAATCTTGTCCATCCATTTTTCTTTTAATCTTGGCCCTTCCTCTTGTTCTAATCTTGTCCCTCCATCCTCTTCATCCAGTGGCCAAGATTAGGACTCATGGACTCAATTTTGAAGGTGAACTCATTATAACTTGTCTCTCTCTCTCTCTCTCTCTCTCTATATATATATATATATATAGAGAGAGAGAAAGGATCAAGAGAGTCCATCCCAAAAGAGTGAGTCCATGAGTCCTCTTAGAGGCCATTGGATCTTGAAAATGAAGGGTTGAGATGAAAACAAAAAAATGGTTATTAGTGAGTGTTTAATCCACTTCTCTCACATCCCACTAATCAAACCCACTAATACATCTATCCCTCTAACACACTTTTTCCACACAATTCAATTCATTCAAAATACACCCTCCTTCTCTCTAAAAAAATACTCCTCCTTCTCTCTAAAACACCATCCTCTTTTCTCTCTAAATTCAAACAACCACCAAAACCAACAAAAACAAAAAACCTAGATCTAAAAAAAACTCATCTCTTCTTCCTCACAATGGCCTCTACCGACCACCTCACCGCCGGCCCACATGTCCCCTGCCACCGCCGGCCCACATGACCCCTGCCACCGCCGGCGTCGCACGTCCGGCCCCTTCCGTCAACCACGTCCGGCCCACATCTCCTCTTCTTCCTCACCACAGCCACTGTCAACCGCCACTTCCGGCCCATTCCGTCCGCCCTCAACCGCCTCCTTCTTCGGCGCCACTCACCTCCTTGCCACTTCACCACGACCGAACCCCTCTGCCACCACACCAACCGACACCCACCTTCCTCCTTTCTAACCTCCACCTTCACCTCCTTCCTCTCTAAAACAACCACCACCAAACCCAAAAAAAAAAACTAAATCTAGAAAAAAAACTAAAAGATTTACCCACAACCACCAATGGCACCGCCTCCGTCCAGCCATCTTCCTCTGCTCCTCTGACGCGCCGCCCTGCCACATCCCCCTGCAACCGCCCCTAACGGCCTGCTACCTCCTTTCTTTTTCTTCTTCTATTTTTTTTTATTTCTTCTACTCTTTTTCTTTTTTGTGTTGATATATATTTTCTGAGATTTTCTCTACTTTTGTGGGGTTGCACTACTACAAATACAGGCAATAACAACGCCCCATCAACAACGCATACTCACGAAAATAAAGAAAAACCGTTGTGGAATGGATAAATATTTTTCCGCGGAATTTTATTAAACCTAATAACAACGGTGTTAGTTTTTCAAACGTTGTTATTAGTTTTAACAACGGCGTGAACTAAAATAACTGTTGTAAATAAATTTACTAATAACAACAGTTTATTATATGTCCGTTGTTATTAATTTAGCGCGAAATAATAAAAATTAATAACAACGGGTATGAAAAACCCGTTGTTATAATGTGTTATTAATTTGGCGCATTATTTGGCTTAAATTAATAACAACGGAGATGATTTTGTTGTACGTTGTTGTTAGTTGTAACAACGGATTTAACTTTGTTAACCGTTGTAAATAGGTAACCTAATAACAACGGTGAATATGAATAATAACCGTTGTCAATACGTTTAATAAAGATGAAAAAAAACACAGAACACTAATAATACTGTACTGCAACACAAAAACACAAACACTAAAAATAATTTATTGATTTCCTGATCGTCTCTTTGTCATCATCTCCGTCTGCTATTTCTTATTAATCAGGTATTCTAATAATTTTTCTTTATTGATTTCCTGAATTTCGTTTATTTGTGAATTAGTTGCCTTATACATTGCATTTTCTGAATTAGTTGGCTTATTATTGAATTAGTTTTAATTAGTTGGATTTTCTGAATTACTTGGCTTACTATATATACTACGAATGTAGATAAATGACTCGAACTTGGATGAATGCTGCGAATATGAGTGACCCAAACTATAAGGATGGTTTAGCTGAATTTTATGAAGTCGTTGCGAACAATTTGAATGGTTCTTCTAGTATTCCATGCCCTTGTGAAAGATGTGGTAATATTAGGTATATGGCTATTCCGGACGTTAAAATTCACCTAGAAAAGTATAGTTTTAGTCGATCCTATACCCGTTGGATTTTTCATGGGGAATCATTAGAGGAAGATAATAATTTTGAAGAAGATGATCTTGAGGTATACGAAAGGATAACTGATGATCCCGAGTTTGCCGAGTATGTTGAGTTTGAAGCAGACGAGTTGAATGTTGGGTCTACAGATAATGAAGAAAAGGATGATGAATCAAATGCTTTTGAAGATGAAAACATTAATTTGGATGACCTTGACAACATGTATAAGAAGTTGTGTGAGTCTGAAGCGCCTCTATACCCTGGTTGTAAGTACACAAAGATGTCGGCTGTGGTGAAGTTGTATAATATCAAGGGGGCAAATGGGGTTAGTGACACATGTTTCACTAGTTTATTAGCCTTGATAAACGACATGCTTCCAGATGGTAATGTTCTTCCCGTTAAGACATATGAGGCTAAAAAACTAATTAGAGGGGTGGGTATGAAATATGAGAAAATACATGCATGTCCAAATGATTGCGTATTGTATCGAAAATTATATCAAAACTTAACCAATTGTCCGGTTTGTTTTGAGTGGCGTTATAAGGATAAGGAAGGGATCCCGGCTAAGGTGTTATGGTATTTTCCAGTGATACCAAGATTCATAAGGATGTTTGCGAATAGCAATGATTCAAAAATGTTAACTTGGCATGAAACTGGAAGAATAAATGATGGGAAGCTAAGACACCCGGCAGATGGTATGCAATGGAAATCGTTCGACGCTAAGTATCCCGATTTCGGCATTGAACCTAGAAACTTACGTCTAGCGCTGTCCACTGATGGAATGAACCCACATGGAAACATGAGTACCCAACATAGTACTTGGCCAGTAGTGTTGGCAATATACAACTTACCTCCATATGTGTGCATGAAAAGAAAGTACTTGATGTTGTCGTTGTTAATTTCCGGCCCTAAACAACCTGGAAATAATATAGATGTCTATTTGGAACCTCTTTTAGATGATTTGCGAATTTTGTGGGATAGTGGGATAGAAGTATTTGATGCATATAGGAATGAAACTTTCAATTTGAGAGCGATGTTATTGTGTACAATAACCGACTATCCGGCTTATGGCGACCTTTCTGGGCATACGGTGCATGGGAAAGAGGCATGTCCATTGTGTGGGGAGGATATCGAGTCTGAATACTTGAAGTGTTCTCATAAGTATGTGTATTTGGGAAATAGGAGGGGCTTGGATCCTGACCATTGTTATCGCAAGCAGCAGAAAGCATTTAATGGACGTCAAGAACATCGTCAACCTCCTAGAATTTTGAGTGGGCATGAAGTTTATCAGAAAGTAAAGCATATAGAGATAAAATATGGGAAGAAGAACGGCTCTAAATTGTCTACTCGTGGGTATAAGAAAAGATCCATATTTTTTGATAAACTTCCATATTGGCCTGACCTGGAGGTCAGGCATTGCCTCGATTTCATGCACATTGAGAAAAATGTATGTGATAATATTATCAATACCCTCCTGAATGTTCCCGGTAAAACAAAGGATAACGCCGCAGCTAGGGAAGATATGCAAATGATGGGTATTAGGCTAGAGTTGGCACCACAGAAGAGAGGTAATGGTACATTTTTACCGCCAGCAGCTTATACCCTTTCACGGAATGAGAAAAAAGAGTTTTGTGCATGCTTGAATGGAATTAAAGTGCCACATGGTTATTCGTCCAACATCAAAAGCCTTGTGTCGATGCAAGATCTAAAACTCACCGGGTTAAAGTCACATGATTGCCACACTTTGATGCAACAATTACTATCCGTGGCTATTCGCTCCATTTTACCTGAAAAGGTACGATATGCTATTACCAGATTCTGTCTCTTCTTCCAGTCCATATGCGATAAAGTCATCGATCCCGATGATGCGGATTCATTGCAGGACCTCGTTGTCACCTCTCTTTGTCATTTTGAAATGTATTTTCCACCCTCTTTCTTCACTATCATGATTCACCTGACCACTCACTTGGTTAGGGAGATTTTGTACCTTGGGCCCGTGTACTTGAGATACCAGTATCCTTTCGAAAGATTGATGAAAGTCTACAAGGACTATACATCTAATCGGTATCGTCCAGAAGGTTGTATTGCTGAACGTGCTATATTAGACGAAGCTCTTGCATATTGTTACGCTCATCTCTCTCCTGAGGAGTTAATTGGCGTTCCAAAGAATCGTCATAGTGACTGGATGACCGGAAAAGGTATTAGGGGCCGGGTTGAAAAAATTGTGTCACGTGACATGTTACATTTAGCACATACGTATGTGCTAAACAACGAAGATGAGGTGCAACCTTATATTGAACAACACAAAGATGAGCTCAAATACGATCACCCAAACAAGAGCGAGATGTGGATTGCAAACGAGCATAAGAAGACATTTGGAGAGTGGTTTAGGAATGTTGTCTTGGAGTATAAGAATTTGTATGGTGATGACATCTCTCCTAGGTTACTACGTCTTGGGTTAGGTCCACATGCCAGGGCCACTTTTTTCAGCGGTTTTGCTATTAATGGTTATACTTTTTACACCCGCGAGCAAGATGAGTTGAGCACAATGCAAAATAGTGGTGTGAGTTCTGAATTTGAGGCAATGCACTTTGCTACTTCAAAAGATAAAAACCCTATTTGGGGAAAATGCCTTTATTATGGTGTTATTCAAGAAATATTGGTATTAGATTACATTGATTTCACAATACCTCTGTTTCGATGTAACTGGGTTGATAACAACAACAATTGTGTTCGAAAGGATAAAATGGGATTTACGTTGGTCAATTTGGATAAGGTTGGCAATAATAAGGATGATCCTTTCATAATGGCATCCCAAGCTAAACAAGTGTTCTATGTCACCGATCCTATGGATAAGAAGTGGTCTGTTGTACTATCTATAAGGAGTAGACGGGGTGCACCCGATAATGATGGGGATAATGATCAGGATGTCGTGTTTGAGGGAATGGATCACTCTTCCACTGTATCTTATTTCGACAATGTTGACACTGATCATGATAACATTGAAAGCATCTATATGCGTGATGATCATGGTGAAGGTATTTGGGTTAACGAAGAAACTATGTCGGGCAAGAAACGTCCCCGATCCTGAGGTGGTATTGTCTTTAGTTTTTGTTAGCTTTGGTCATTGTTGAAGATTCCCAAATTATTTAGCTTTTGGTCATTCATTATACAGTCTCCATGTTTTGGTTTCTGCTGATATTGCAGTGTATAGTGCTTATGATATTGCTGTCTTTGTTGGTTTCTGCTGATTATTATTGCAGTGTATAGTACTTATGATATTGCTGTCTCTTATAATTATAATTAAAAAAAAATAAAGGTAAGCAACAACAACGGTTGTTGTAAATCTACCCGTTGTTATTGATTATAACAACGGTTAATAACCATAAACCGTTGTCATAGTTTTTACTAATTACAACGGGTAGACTACTATAACCGTAGTCATTGCTCTATCACAACGGTTTGTTTATAATAACCGTTGTCAATATTTGTAGATAGAAAACACACAACATTAGTAATACGACTGTAGTACTGCAACACAAAAACTCTATCACAAAGCGATCATTTTTCTGTCATCATCTCCCTTATTACTCAGCTATTATTTTTATCAACTATTTCTTGAATTTGTGAATTTGTGAATGTCATTTCCTGAATGTCGTTTATTTCCTGAACGTCAATTATTAGCAAATTTGTGAATGTCATTTCCTGAATGTCGTTCAATTCTAATTTTGCTTTATCGATTGAATAGCTTTATATTGAATAAGTTTAATTACTTCTAAACTTAAGTCAAAAAACAAATTAACGTATCAACATTAATATTATTAAATTATAAGTTCAAACGGCGCCACACACAAATGGCGCCAAAACAACAACAACCAAACAACCAAACAACTACAACCAAACAACAACAACAAATTAAATTGAGTCCGGGTAAATCTCCCGGATAGCTGCCACCGCTAGAGCATATGCATCAATCGGGTCAGCCTCGGCCAGAGCCAACCCTTCCCACTGCTCTACCTGGGTCACTTCAACGAGGTCGACCCCATTTGGGAAACAGTAACGCTCATGTTCGGAAGCCACCCATAGATATGGCCCAGGCTTGTGGTCCGTGCTCTCAATAAAATCTTGTCTCCCATGCCCGGCCTTGTCAAACATTCTTGCCAGTTTGAATGCGGACGCACGATGAGCATCCGACATCCCAAACTCGAAAACGAGATGCCCTGTAAAGTGCCCGCGATGATAATTTGGCCACATCTTCCTTATTAAGTAGCCATTTCGAATAAGCGTATCACGGAGTTTTTTGTAACTTTTACACACAACGTAGCCACCCTCAATATGACAAGGCATTTCTTTCATGATGCAAGCATATGGTTTAGTAAAAGTTCCAGACATTTTGTATGGTTGATGTTAGTATTGAGGCTGGGAAATTTTGTATGGTTTAGCAAATATGTTATTGATTAGAGTTGGGAATTTTGTATGTGGTTGATAACCTGCTTGTATTGAGGCTGTATTTATAGAGAGTTATTTATTGGAGTTATTTATTCACATGCATGCATTGGTTCACATGAAGGCATTGATTCACATGCATGCATTGGTTCCCAAAACGACTATACATTCACATGCATGCAGTACGTTATTGATTGAGTAAATGTGTGAATATGCAGTCAATGCATTTACTGCAATGTGCAGTCAATGCATTTACTGCAATGTGCAGTAACCCTATCACAACGGTTGTGGTAACGAAAACCGTTGTGGTTAGTAATAACAACGGGTTTTTGTACCAATAACCGTTGTTATTGCGTAATAACAACGGTTTTTTGTACCAATAACCGTTGTTATTGCGTAATAACAACGGTTTTTTGTACCAATAACCGTTGTTATTGCTCAATATTATTATTTTTAATTAAAAGATATTGCAGTCCAAACCCGTGAATAAACAACAGCAGAACCAGCATTGATTAAAGCATCCATTGAACATCATCAATGGCAGCATAACCCCTCTATAAATACAACCTCAAAACCCCTCCTTTAAATATTCCATAACTACCCTAAAATTAATATCATCAATGGCAGCAGTTAACCTTCCCAACGATGAAACGACCCTTACAAAATTGATTGCAGATGAGGAGGAGGCTCTTGCCGTAGTTCCCGCTGATCATCACCCATTGATTAAAGGATCCATTGAACATCGAAGGGATTATTGGATTAAGAGGCGTGAAGCAGTCCGACTTGTCAACCAAGCGTCGTCATCATCATCGTCCTCTGTCTACCCACGTCGGCCTTATACTCGGAGGTTGGATGCCGCAAGAGATATGTTGAGCTGTACCCGTCCTACCTTATCTCCACATGCAAGACGTGTACTTGCAGGCATTGAATCTGTTATTGCAAAATACGAGGTTAATGATCCGGAAGTCATCAGTATCATCAATATTGTTCCGGATTGTTGGTGGCAGTGTGAGAAAAGCTTTTTACACTTAACCGGAATTGTTCCGGATTATTTAACATCTTTATTTATTTGATGTCGGATGAATGTAATGTACTTTATTATAAAATCTAGGTTATTCCTAATGAAATCAATGAGAAAGAATGTTGTTTAAAGTGTTTGAATTGATGTTCAATATTTTGATGTATTATTAGAAGTATATAAAAAAGGGTTTAGGGTTTAGGGTTTAGGGTTTAGGGTTTAGGGTTTAGGGTTTAGGGTTTAGGGTTTAGGGTTATTTTGAAGTAACACACGTATACTAATAATGATACTTAATAATTAAAAGTGATCCGACCCGAAAATGATACTTAATAATCATCACGCGGATAATAAATAATGATTTCTATCGAATTAAATAAAATAACCCGATACTAGCGAGCTAATTAATTTTGGGTCGGACAGTTTCAGGTTTGTGATGCAAAAACGGCCCGTTCATTAGCGTACTTGAATTGGATGAACGAAGTCGATCGACCCCAGGCCATATATATATATATATATATATCATTATTATTTAATTTGGGAAACATTGCATTGACGTACGTGTATATATAATACTTACTTGAATTGCATGTATGTGCATTGATGAATCTGTTATTATTGCAAATTGTAGTACGAGCGTCGTTAATTAGAGATCCGGAAGTCATCATCATTTAATTATTATATATATATATATATATCATCATCAATAAGTAGTACATATATATATACGAGGTAATTAATAATGACACGTGCCCCCGACCCTGCCCAAAAGTGATCGACCCGAATTGAAGTGCGTAGCTATTACGTACGCTTGCTCTGATCTAGAAAGTGGATTGCCCGATCCGTAACTGCTGGCCTGGCCACCCGATCGATTAGTTTCAGGTTAACTAGTGATGCATGATAATTATAATAACCAGTTCCTTAATTAAAAAGAAAATGACCCGATTCGAGGTAATTGAACCAAAAACTAAAAATAATTAATAACTAACCCGATCGATAAAGTTATTAATTACAAACCCGCCGAATCTAACCCGATTGGAATTGATTCCCAGGCCAAACCCGATCCGAGCTAATAATTAAACGTAACTTACGCCTATAATATAAAATTTAGAGCAAAGTAAAATAAATTAAATTAAATTTAGAGCAAAGTTAAATAAATTAATTTAGAGCAAAGTTAATGAGTTTATTTCGTGCCTCAAATTTTAATACCGCGCGCGCGTATCTGAAAAATTAAAAAAAATATACATAATCTATAAAAACGGTGTTTTAGAAATTCACCGTTGTTATTACTTTCAACAACGGTTTATAATAAATAAACCGTTGTCTTAGTGTTATTACTTTCTACAACGGGTGTTATTTAACCGTTGTTATTACTCTATAACAACGGTGGTTTGTAGGATAACCGTTGTCAATAGTTTCTCTTAATAAACCCTTTAGTTTCTCTTAATAAAAAATAATTTACAATCCTATAGAGTAAATTTTACACACGTACATTATCATCATCATCCTCCTCGTTTACAATCATCCTCGTTTACAACACAAATCTTTTTGTTTAGTATCATCATCATCCTCCTCGTACTCGTGATCATCATCCTGTTCTCTTTATCATCACCCTGTTCTCATTTTCTTTATCAGGTAATTTTTGTGTTTCGTCTTTAGGGTTTTAAGATTGAAGTTCATCTTTTTGTTTTCATTTTCTATTTATCGTTCTCTTTATCATGTAGTTTCATTCCTTTCTAAGTTTTTAGAGTTTTAGAATCTCTGCATGACTCTTTATTTGTTCAGTTACTATTTCATTCATTTCAAGGTCTTAGGGTTTTAGAATCGCTGTATGCATGACTCTGTTCCGTTACTATTTCATTTATTTTGAAGGTCTTAGTGTCTTAGGATTATCATGGGTGAAAAACGGAAAAGAGTAGACAACAATGATAAGGGGGATAAGCCTGGTGAGAGGGGTGCTTCGAAGTGCTCTGCAGCCCTTGCAGCTATAGCGGCAAAAACGCCGATGGAAATAAAATGGAGTGTGAAAGGTGTTCCTACTGGTCCAAATGCTAGCCATTTAGCCACTTGGATTGGAGTTACAACCAAACAGTTTGTGCCTATAGATTTAGATGATTTCAGGAATATAAATCCTTCATTGCAGAACTTACTCTTGAAACGTATAAAGGTATGATAATATCTTTAGCTAAACACCATTTTATTTTGCATAAGTTACTATTACATAAGGCAGGAAGCCGTATAAAGGTTCGTGTAAAGGTATGATATTAGACAGCCGCTTATTAGTATATATGATGATGATGCAGGAAGCTTTCGATATTCCAGACTGCCATGATAAGTATCTATTACGTAAGGCAGCGGCAGTCTTAAGGCAGTGGAGGTGTGACCTTGCCAAATTACACTTGTATGTGGACAAGGAGACGGGGCAGATGCATAAGAGCCCACCGACAAAGTACCCCCACATCACTCAGCAACAATGGGATAATTATAAGGCGAAACGAGCTACTGAAAAGTTTCAGGTTAAGTATCCATGTCATATGTTTACATTTTTGTAAAACTCTACTTAAGGTTACATTTTTCTAAAAGTTTCAGGTTACATTTTTCTAAAACTCTACTTGTATCTATAATTTTCTAATTGTCTCATCTACTTGCGATTTTATATGATTTGAAGAGCGTTAGCGCCAGAAATCGTGCTAACATCTCACAGAAGCGGGGGGTATATTATGGTTCTCGAGGCGGTTACAGATTGATAGAAGAAAATCTCGTAAGTAGCATCTATATATTAGATTTTTTTAATCATACTTGGACTTGATATACATGTATACATATATTATTTTTGAGTTAACGTGTAGGTGTCAAAAGGTGTGACCGACTTGAATCGGCACGTAACTTATAAAGAAGGGCACACGCCTAAAGGATCCCGAACATGTAACGAATATGATCAGGAAGTCTTGGCCAACATAGTAAGTATTATTTTTATTAAGACGGGTTTTTAATAACTTTATTGTTCAATTCTTGTATGTCTAACTATCTATTTATTTTAGTAACAAAAATTAAATTAAGTTTATTTAATATATTATAGGAGAATGTTCTGAAGGAGGTTGCGGAAGGGAAATTCACTCCGAGTGGTCGTGACGACGTTCTTGCTAGAGCGATCGGCCGTCCCGAGCATCCAGGTCGATTAAGGGGCGTCCCATTACATGTCGGAGTCACGAAATATTATGGGACAACTAGCTCGAACAAGAAGAAGAAAAATAAGGGGAAGGCTGACATGGTACGTATACCATTTGTTATTGTCATTTAAAATTCACATTTTATTGTTTTAACAAATTGCTGATTCTACATTTTGGGCGTGCAGGTTCAGTTATTGGCCTCCGTGATACTGAAGATGAGTTCTGGAGGCAAGCCTTCCGAAGAAGAATTGAAGATGATGGAGGATGTCATTAAAAAGGGCGAGGTAGTGCAACAGATTTGCCAAGAGGCAGACACTACTACCTTGCCAATACATGAGGAGACGGCTGAGAAGATGGTTGAGGTACCTACTGCTGCCGAGGTTTTAATACCTCAAGCCGGTAAGGTAAATATGACTTCTTCTTTTTTTCCTGCATTTGTTCTTTCTAGCAGCCATGCCTTTGATTGGTTTGTTTTATTAGGTAAATGAGTCGGAAAAGGGGACGCATCTTGAGGAGACGGGTGAGGTACCTAATGCTGCTGAGGTTTTGATACCTCAAGCCGATAAGGTATAATAGCCTACCCACCAACAATAAATACTTGTAACTAACTTTACATTATATACTCAATATAGATCATTTATGATATCTATTATATTTTGGTATTTAGTAAATAATGTGTATTCTTCAGGCCACAAAACAGCGGAGGCTTGTTCGTCTCGCCGACCCTTCATTAAAAGAGAATGTGATTGTTGCTCGGGCTTTCGTATGCCCAAAGCCCAAGGACTCAGCGGAAACCATCTTGGTTCATGGCGTACCACTCTTGCCGAAGCATGCAAAAGTGGGGATAGTGGGAGTCGTGAAGGGCTATGAAACCTGTAAACTGCCCGTCACAGTCCGCGACGACATAGTAATACTGGCAGATGCGGTTAAAGGTTTTGTCCAATGGCCTCAAAGCCACATTTTCTTGGCTCGTGATTGTAAAATTCAACAGAATGTAGACGGGGTTAGAAAAATACATCTAATTTAACCCGCCTTTTGTCTTTGTTCATCACCTTCATAAATAGTGAAATTTATATGTTTTATTTTTGTTTTGTAGGTAACAAAAAACATGGATAAGTCTAACTCGATAGACAATAATCTTTCTACTACCTCGTCAAAACAACAACTTGATGAGGTATTTAATCAACTCTCTTTCTATTTTAAGTTCTACTATCGCCTCATCATTGAAAGAGCAACTTAATTTAGTTAGCCACATGTAGGTTGTGAAAGGTAGCACACCGCATCATTTCCCCAAGCTGAAAGAGGTCAGGAGTCTATCCGGTACTAAATATCATGGGAACGTTTACATGGAAAAAGTACGAACGGTGGCGATGCTGGATCTTTATAAGGAGGCTGAGAGACGCATAGCAAGCGAGCAATTAATAGTTATTCCGCTCGAGAATGATATTGTAGGGGTAGAACGCCAAGCAATGCTGGATTGGGAAACGCTAGCCGTTTGGGCTGGCCTTGACGAGATTGATGTCCAACACCTATATGTTTGGATGAAGTAAGTTTCTTAATAAATTAAATCATGCAGTATTCTAATATTCTGACTAAGTAAGATATAGTGTTTATAATATCGGAATTAAAACCGGCATGTAGGTACTTGAACTCGGTTGTGATCCCCGCCGAGACCAATATTAATCCACTTCCTCAATACGGATTCATGTGCCCAAATGTTTTATCTATGCATATCGAGATGTTTTCGTATGAAGAACGTGTAAATTATATTGCTGGGGAATTGGCGAAAAACAATAAGCTCATTTTTGCCCCTTATAATGAAGCCGGGTAATATATAATTAATATTACGATTCCAAATACAATTGCATTTTTATATGTTTGGTTATGATGCATGTTGTGATTGTTAATAATGATGTGTCTCTCGATCTCTAGGAGACATTGGGTGCTAGCAGCGATCAATCCGACCACGAAGAAAGTATTTTGGTTGGACTCTTTGCATGGACAACCATCCGAGACCTTTAAGATGTTGATTATTAAGTAAGTTTATAATACGTACTGATGATGATTTGGCACATATAATATTAAGTTAGTAGTTTATTATTATTAAGTAAGTTTATGTGACTTTCGGCCTCTTTCCTTTTTTAAAGGGCCTTTGAGAAGAAAAGAGCAACCGGCAATCAACCGACAGAATATTCTGATGATGGCCCTACTTTTATTACGATAACAGGGGTACGTACGCGCAAATACTAGTGCATTAAACTAATTACGCATATACATCTGTCTTTTTTAATTACGCATTAAACTAATTGGTAATTGCCTTCTCGTCTCTTCGTTTATTATGTAATAATAGGTCCCTAAACAGCCGGATAGCATCCAATGTGGATACTACGTTTGTCGTTTCATGTTGGAGATTATTAGGCGAAGATATATCAGCATTCCAGAAAGAGTTAGTAGTTTAATGTAGCTATTATTTACTTTTTTTCATTAGAGCTGATATCTTTTCTGCTATATATATATGATCGATGTTGCTAATTATGTATGATATGCCTATACTGTTGTTACCCTACTGATCGATGTCTTTTATTTGTTTTATCCGCAGTATTCAATCAAGACGCCACATGTCCCTGAGTACACTAAGCACAATATAGACGAGGTAAGGGACTTGTTGGGCAAATACGTCCTTGAACAAACAAAGAGTTAAGGGAACTTAGATTATTTTGGAAGCAGATAGGGAACTTTAATTTGTAGAAGTCATTAATTAGAGCAAGTTGTAAGTATGAATTGCTCTAAAAGAGATCATTTTGGTTGTATATATCATTTTGCTGCTGCTGTACATGAATTGCCATGTACATGAATTGCCCTGTACATGAATTGCTCTGATATATATATAGATATATCATTTTGCTGCTTCTGAAATTGGTTTATGATGCGTGCTGCTGCTACTGCTGCTGATTTATGCAGGATTTTCAGTGGTGGCAGGGGAACAAATTACAATTTTTTCAAAAACAATAATAAAAATAATAACAACGGTTTTTTAAAATTCATTAAAAGCGTTGTAACATATTTCCCACCAAAACTTATCATACCTTTAACAACGGTTTATTCTAGAATACCGGTTGTTATTAAAACTTTCCACAACGGCTTATTTATTATACTCCGTTGTAATTAACTATATTCACAACGGGTTTAAAAAAAATAGCGTTGTTATAATATTTCCCACCAAAACTAATCATACCTTTAACAACGGTTTAATTTAATAGAACCGTTCTCGTATCTTTCCCACCATAATTATTCACACGTTTTAACAACAGTTATCTAGTAATAACAACGACTTCTTACCGTTGTTAAAACTATTAACAACGGTATTTTCATTAAATTGGAACCGTTGTTAAAACCTTTAACAACGGAGGCTTTAACAACGTCCGCTTTTTAATATTACAACGGTTTTTAACCGTTGTCATTTCCTGTTTTTGTAGTAGTGAACCCTAAACTTCTTACTTATCTCTACATGAGGAGCTCCTTCAACTCTACATTAGTTATATCGATTATCAAACAACCGTATTTCCAAACTGATTAATAATGCTCAATAATATGGCTCCTCTTTCTTATCCATCAGTATCGTCATCTTCATTTAATCCGTTGAGGTTCGTGTGGCTGGTTGTTCCGTAAAGTTTACGGCTCGTTGATCGTCATCTTGTTTGTCTTCTCCGGCTAGATTTAGTCTTGTATGCGTCTCGGGGGTGTTTCCCTTTCCCCTCGCCCCCGGGGTTTGCATCTCTCTTCCATTTCCGGTTTGTTTTGTGTCTGTTGAGTTTGATGAGTATAGCCCATCATTGTTGTCTGTCCGTGCTTAAGGATCAATTTGTTTACCCCTTTCCCCTCGCCCTCTCCCCCACCAATCGGTCCTTTTTTCACTTTTGTCGCGTTGTTTGGGTGGTCGTTTATGTGGTGTGGTTCTCCGGGTGTCTTTGGTGGTCTTGATTGGTACTTGGTTTCCGCCTGTCCTCTGATTTGTGTTGATGGGTTCTTTGGTTTGAAGTTGAATGGAGTTTTGGGCGGTTATTTCAGTTTGGCCTTCTTTGTTTTGTCCGTGGAGGAATGAGCCGGGTTGGTTCGAGTTTGGATTTGTCAGTGGCGATGGTTAAGGTTGGAAGCGGTGGTCTTCCCATTTATCTCATGATCATTAGTTTTCTATTTCCTCTGTTGATCCAAATAATTAACGTGTATGAGAGTCTCTGTCTTAATAATCTTGTTTATGGGACGATGTTTTGCTGGGTCTGTATAGGTGTTGGTTTCCTTTGCACCACTTTGTTCTTTAATAAAGGTTTATGGGTTGTCTATGATGTCTATATGCACGTGGTCCGTGTCGGATACACCATCATTTGGCTTCTTGAGCGTTTTGGTTCCTCTATATCAAAGTCTCTTATGATGGCTATGGGCTGAAATTTGGATGAGGGGTGGTCGCTTTTATTGACTGACTACTGGCTTGTCTACTTGGTTTGTCCGTCTGTTGGGCAACGATCGTGTTTTAATCATCGTCTGAAAGATTGAAAGAATAGGGGAATAATCGCTCCTAAGAAGAAATATGGCCAAGGGGATGAATCTCCGAGACATATCTTGTCTACTTGCTTGTCAAGTAGATCTTTCTCCAAAAATTTCTACGTCTTTGTGGCATAAGTGTGTCTTGTTGTAGTTACTCCTCTGAAGCTTAGTTAATTAAGAAGAGGGAAAATGCTAGTACATTTGGTCAGCTCCAATCGTCCACTCAAGAAGCCTACTTTGTTTGTCATCCAAGTGTTTAAATTCAAATAATGTAATAATAAAATCCGACTCAAAGTGCTGGATTTGTACTGTGTAAGCTACTACTTTTACTGCTGGTAAAAAAAAAAACAGTTTTCTAACTTTTTAATGTCTTATTAGCATCCTCTATAAGATACATCACAACTCACTTTTAATATGCACAACTATTCTTATAAACCCTCCTTATAAAATAACCGAGATTTCAGGAAATGTTAGTTAGATTCGTATATTATTTGGTGGGTAAATGAGTAATTCGGAACTAATAAGTAATCCACTAAGTTGTCGAGTAATTAGAACAGTAAAGAGACAGTTTAAGAGATCAAATAAGAAACTAACTTAGCAATAACAATTAGGGTTGGCAACGGGTCGGGTCCACCTAGACCCGGACCCGGACCCGGAAAGCAAACCTTAGACCCATACCCGACCCATACCCGCAAGGGTCCGAAATCAGCAGACCCATACCCATACCCAATGGGTCCGGGTCGGGTCCGGGTCTACCCGCGGGTCTGAACTTTAATATTAAAAAAAAAAAATTCTCCAATTTCCAATCACTTACTAACCCCAATTTATCAAATCACCCAATTTTCTTACGTAATTATGGCATTTCATTCAAATCTAATCCTAAATAATGCAAAATTAAATAATAAAGCAACAACAACAAGCTCTTCTTTAACAAGAATTTTTTATCAAATAATGAAACAACAACAAGCTTTGATTTAAATCTCCCTTATCTTCTCCTAGCTCTTCAAGTTTTCATTTGGGGTTGAATATGAGATTTTCGTCTATAAATACAAGCTTGATGTATATGTTTAATTAATGGTGTTCTTTGTTTTGGAAAAATGTTTGAGAATGGAATGAAAGGGGAATATTGTGGGTCTTCTAGGTTTTCCATAAATTTAAATGGTTGAGACTAGAGTTTGTGACATGTGTGTTTTATGAAGGGAGAGAAAAGTCTTATTTGAACAAAAAGATTGAACTACGTATCTTCAGCAGAAGTTTAGTTTCAGTTTTTTTTTTTTTTTTTTTTTTAAATTAAGGGTCTACGGGTCGGGTACGGGTCTCGTAAGTTAGACCCATACCCGGACCCGAATTATTTTTTGAGGACCCATATCCGACCCATACCCATTGGGTCTGAAAAATGAGACCCATACCCGCCCCATATGGGTCCGACCCGACGGGTCTGGATCGGGTCTTGGACCCACTGCCATCCCTAATAACAATCACTAAGGTCAATGTGTAGGCTAATGTATAAAGTTCAGGGGTACATAATGAAATTTAAAAAAGGTAGGTGTACAACATAGAAAATAAAAAAATTCGGGGGTACACTATATAATTCTCTTTTTTGTTTTTACATATATATTTAGGTTTTATGTGATTTGGGTGAGATGAGAGCAGAGAGAGAGTTGGTTTACTATGAGTAGTTGGTCTCATTGAAAACGAAGCATATTCGTATTCAATGAATAGTGAAAACGAGTTGTATCTTCTCTCACAAGGAGGTAACTGAGAGAGGAAGTGGAAACTATATGTATCTTCATTTGCCTCTTTATGTGAGGAGATTCGAGGTATGTTCATTAACGACGGATATGCCTAATGTTCAACTTTTTATAAAAAGGATTTCGAGAGCTTACTTTTTTATTGAGCCCAAAATTTAGAGAAAAAAAAAATCTGTTTGGCTTTCACAAAAGAATCGCTCTCTCCTAAAAGAATAAAACAATATCGATCTCATAATTTTGGTCACGTATTACAGGATTTGGGATCCAATTCCGGCAATAATTCCTAATTCCCTTGCACCGGTTAATCCATTTCTCTCTTTCATCTTTCATTTTTTCTCATATCTTTTCAACATTTCAATACCCATTTAGCCAAAATTATACATTTTCCCTCCATTTATTCATCTTTCATTTCAATTTCTAATGATGAGCATCAGCTTGCCATTACTTTCTATTATTGGATGATTTAGTTTCGTAATTGGTACTCTTTTTCAGTTCATGTCAATTCTTTGCTAATTGAATATTTGAATTCTGAATGTTAATGACCTCTCTTCAGATCCCCTTTCATTAATTTTTATATAGTGGTTTAATTTGGGTATTTTTTTTGAATATTTGAATCTGCTTTCTGGGTTATGTATAATTTTCTGCTAGAAGACATAGTGTTAATATGATGATTATTGGTTTGATGAATGTATGTATTAGTTATATATTTGAAGACCCTTTTGAGATACAATGTCTATGATGGACGAGCCATTGTATCCGATTGCGGTGTTGATAGATGAGCTAAAGAATGATGATATACAGCTGCGGCTAAATTCTATTAGAAGACTATCTACCATTGCCCGTGCTCTTGGAGAAGAGCGGACGAGAAAGGAGTTAATCCCGTTTTTGAGTGAGAATAATGATGATGATGACGAGGTTCTTCTTGCAATGGCCGAGGAGTTGGGTGTATTTTTACCTTATGTTGGGGGTGTTGAACACGCCCATGTTTTGCTTCCACCTCTTGAGACACTTTGCACTGTTGAAGAAACGTGTGTTAGGGACAAAGCAGTTGAGTCGTTGTGCAGGATTGGATCTCAGATGAAGGAGACTGATTTGGTTGATTATTTTATCCCTCTAGTGAAGGTTTGTTGTTTCTCATTCACTATCATATCTATAAGTTGCTATTGTCCAATGTGTTCGACATGGGACAGAAGTTCATAGATGATCGATTACTTCCTACAATGTTGATTGTTGTAAAACATGTAACTGAGTCAAATTTGACTTCTCTACTGTGGCACAGAACATATCTTTATACTTCTGTCTTACACATTGGGCATTTCATTTAGCTGCCTTGTCGCGTGTCGCTCGACTTGAAGTACCCTTCTCAAAGTTGTTTGTCGAAAGGTAGTTTACTTGCTTACTATGTCCGACATGACACGGCATTTCGGCACTTCACTTTAGACCAACAAATTAGAAAAAACGTACAAAATAGCCGTATCCCACGTGTTTGGCACGACACCGTGTCTGAGAGTCGGGGTAACACAGGTCTTAACCTGAGAGTAAGGCTCTGTACCTCCAACCCATTCCTACACCGCTTTTTTTTGCGGGAGCCTTAAGGCATGGAGGGCTAATATTTCTCATTAGTGATGAGACAAAATGTAACCAATAAAGTTTGAAGCTTAGAGCTAAGGGCTGTAGTTGTATTACCTGTACAATCTTTTGGCATTGTGAATGGCTAATTTTCATTTCTCATGAATTATTTTTTTATTCCTTATGAAGTAAATGCTATTGTCTGCAGAGACTGTCAGCTGGGGAATGGTTTACTGCACGAGTATCTTCTTGTGGACTTTTCCACATTGCTTATCCAAGTGCGCCAGATGCTTTGAAGACAGAGCTAAGATCAATTTATAACCAATTGTGTCAAGATGACATGCCAATGGTGAGAAGATCTGCTGCCACGAATTTGGGGAAGTTTGCTGCAACTGTTGAGCCTAGTCATTTGAAGACTGACGTGATGGGAATGTTTGAAGACTTGACACAAGATGGTAACAATTTTTTACTGCGTCTTTTCAGTCCCTTATGGTTTTCACTTTATGTCTGTGCAATGAACTTCCTAGTTATTTTTGTTTGCTTTATAGAATTGGAAGGGTGATTATAGCAATGACACAAAGTTTTGTTTGAATTCATCCTAATCTCCCAATTTTATCCTAAATCTTTTTTTAGGCAGCTTGGTACTCGTTGAGTTGTTGGCATTTTGTTCCAAGGGCCTTTTTTTTTTTTTTTTTTTCATGGGGCATGGGGTTTGTACAACCAGGGCTACTTGATTCTTTACCTTACCCTGAATTCAAATTCCTGATTGGAATTCTTGATTCACTCTCAATAGTAAATCGGACACGCTGGGTGATTGCAATAACATAATGTGTGAATTCATGACAATAATACACTCGATGTTTTTGGGGATTTTTAGTTATAATAATATTTAGATAGACCTTGGAAACTAAACTTAAATAATCCATACTTATCAGCTCTATCTTATTTGCCAATTGACTATTTGATTATAATTAATCAAGGTAGGGAAAACGAAAAATACTCAAAGATATAATAAACAAGCCATAAATATTTGGGAAATGTACAATGGGAATAGCAAAGGAAGTGGTAAATGTGTTGCTATGTGGCTTCCTTGTTGTGCAGGTGTGTAAGGCTGTGGTCCGGAAATCTACACCACCAATTTTCACTTTCTTCATCTCATATTTGTAAAAGCGGTCTCCTTTTCTTCATATTTTTTGTAAGTTTGGCCAAGAAACGCTCTTGCCAATTTCAATGGTTTACATATGAAATTCAAAGGTCCTCGTCTTTTCCTTAAACCAAATTAATATCAAAGCCTAGTTCATGGTAATTTTTTTACCTAGAGCCTAGAGGTGTATTTTGTTTACTAAACACTAAGTATAAGTAAGCCTCTTACCCTTTCTCCATCAACACTTCACTTCAAATAATCTGAAGCAAATAAAAGCTAGTCATGCTCACAACTTGAAAAGGCATTACATAGAGCACTCTTGATTTGCCATTTGTTGGAAATTCAACAAACACCCTCTCCTTTCATGCTTTGGTGATGGTTTGCTCTATGAGACTTATCTTTTTGGAATTATTTGGATTCCCCTAGCACTGTTTTTTTTTTTTGGTATGAAGGATTCCCTTAGTACTGTAAGCATGAAATGGTCACTTGGAAATTGGAATAGAGTATTATAACCTCAACTTTGGTCATTTGGAAATTTTTATTGTGGGTGCATGTGGAAGGAAAGGAATTGATCAGGTTGAGGCCAAAACTTGAAGCTAAGAAGTTTTTTCTTTTGAGGCTCTTGTGCATCTGAAGTCAAGAGATGCCACAGAGGAAAAAATGGTTGGAATCTATATAGAAACGTGAGTTTTAGGCGGAGAGGTTTTTTTTTAGTATATGGAGACGTTTAATCTTAACTCTCTTATATCCTCTCTGACTAGTGACTTTTAAAGAGTTAACCTTCTTCTCCCTCTGTTAATCTGTTTATGTGTGTGTGTGTGGAAGGGGGCGGCAGGGAATCGGCCTGTTTTCATCTTGCTTTTATGACAAACGTTAATTTATTAAGTTTGCAAGTCTTATATAGTCTTTCAAAATTTTCTTATCTAGATCAGGACTCTGTGAGGTTATTAGCTGTTGAGGGTTGTGCTGCCCTTGGGAAACTGTTGGAGCCGCAGGATTGTGTTGCACATGTACTTCCTGTTATTGTTAATTTCTCTCAGGTAAATGGATCTTCCTCCCTTTTGTTCTAAAAGTTGTTCAAACTTCAAATTATGTCCTTTCTTAATTTCTCTCAGGTTATTACTCGTGGTCTTTTTTTTGGGCTTACTTTGAGAGAGATATGTCCGTTGTTACTTTGCTGTTTCTGTGTTGTATTTGTTCCGATGTTAGATATGGTTGACTTTGTTGCTGCCCTTGCTGGTAGCCTTTGAGATTCATGATTTATAATTTTATACGCTGTGGTTCTGTTTGATCAATCTGACCTGGTATATATGACAGCTGAGAGTCATGTACCTTTGTATGCATTTTTGTTTCACTGCTCTTCAATTGGTAAATCGTTGAAAGTTTATTGTTTACATACATGGTGTGTTTTGGATTTTTTTTGATATTATAATTATTATTATTATTTATATATCTGAGATGATGCTATCAGCAAGACTTTCACATGCTGTAGTATTATGCCGTTTTTGCTAAGAAACTTTTAGCTCAAGGGTTCTACTGTACTTAAGAAGCAAAATTACGTGTTGCATCTAAAGCAGTTACTCTTTGAACACTATTTTTTCGTCATTATGTCAACCGTATATCAATCAGAGCAATTTAGTATACTTGTAAACTCATGTGCATGAACCGTTACTAGGACACTCACACATGTGATGATTTGTGTTTCTCATTGAATTCCATCTTTAAGATAACACGTGTACATGTAGTTGATTTTTTGTTTTTTCTCAGATTTCATGGCATCTAATTTCCTATTTTTGGAATATGAAATAGGACAAGTCATGGCGTGTGCGGTATATGGTTGCCAATCAGTTGTATGAGCTCTGTGAGGCAGTTGGCCCTGAGCCCACTAGGTAATTGTTGGATTCGAGCTGCTCTGATTTTCTTCTTTGGAATTTTTTTTTTATAAAGATCTCTCATGAGTCATGATAGCTGATTTAAACTAACTTGGTCGCTCATTGTTTATTTCTTGACTCGCTTCCATTTTCTTCTGAACTGAGTTTCAGATTTTTTTTCGAATGGAGCCTATGAAGGAAATGTCTGCTGACACTTTTTCTTAACCCATGTCTTGAGTACCACCAACACTGACTTTACCTAACTGACATCTGCAAATAAAAATCTTGTGAGCAGTTCTTTGGAGCAGTTTATAATCTAGCTTTGGTTGCTTCTTATTGTAGGGCGGATCTAGTTCCAGCATATGTGCGATTACTAAGAGATAATGAAGCTGAAGTACGTATTGCAGCTGCTGGTAAAGTTACTAAGTTCTGTCGAATTTTGAGTCCAGAGCTGGCAATCCAACATATTCTGCCTTGTGTGAAGGTAACCGCCGTTAATTAACCCAAACCTCTCAGTTATTACTTGCCCCTAACTCATCCTTTCAATCACGTCTTATAATGTTATGTTGCAGGACTTATCCTCTGACTCTTCTCAGCATGTTCGTTCCGCTTTGGCATCTGTGATCATGGGAATGGCCCCTATTTTAGGAAAGGTAAAATTATGGAGAATTGTGTGCTCATTATAATTAACGGGAGTAATAGTTGGACTTAGTCAATGTTCTCCGTTTAAATAATTTGTTAGTCTAGACGTCTATGTAGTACCTTTTTTTTATTTATTTTTTATCAACAAGGTCTTCATATGGTGGTATAAGTTTTTCCTTTGCCATTTAGCTTTTTATCATAATTTTTGCCAGTTTATGTGTACAAAATTTTTCCTTCCATGATGAGATTTGTTTGGGTTTTAATACAGGATGCGACAATCGAGCAACTCCTGCCTATTTTTCTTTCCCTCCTGAAGGATGAGTTTCCCGATGTTCGCCTTAATATAATCAGCAAACTTGATCAAGTTAATCAGGTTTGTCTTAGTGTCCTTGTGCTGCTCCTTCATTTCTGCCTTTGTCCATTCCTGCTTTTCCGTTGTGCTGATTGGAAGTTGTACATACTCAAAAGTAATTTGTTCTTCCTTGATTTTTGTAGTTGCTATATTTTCCTTCCGTACGGGGTATGAAAAGTTTAATCATCAGAAGACTGTTTATTTTCCCCTTCAAATTTTTTTTACATCCTTTTTATGCCCATTGGTTCAAGTTTCCAATTTAGCCTTCGCGTCGAAGGAAGAAATTTGTAAAAGTGGTTTCACGAAAATGTCATTTCCATTGGGAGGACGCACTACCAAAATATATAAGCTGGCAAGAAAACGTTTCCTGGCAAACTGTCCTTGGGTTTCTTTTAATAGAGTGGAATTTTCTCTGAATATCAATTTATAATGATGTTCTTTAGTGCCTTGAGGATTTTTTTCCCCCTAAAGATATATATGTATATTTTCAATGAGTCTGCTGTGAGATTTTCCTCTCATTTTAGCTAAGCACGGGGCTCTTTTTGAAGCTTAAGTCTAGGGCGGGGAGAGAGAATTTCATGGAGATGTAGTTTGATTTTTGAATTTTCGCTATACTTTCAGTTTACAAAAAATCGTTTATTTATTTATTTTTGCTTATTTTTTCAAACTTTTCTTCCACTTGATTTTAGTTTTTTACATATTTTTTAGCTTTATTGTACAATCTACTAGTTTCGTTTGCTTTTATATTTTATTTCATGTACGTTTTGTTTTCATAAAACCTTTTTTTAACTAATGCCTTGGCAGTTTCGAATGATGATTGTGTTAGCCGATTCTAAAAAATGTTGCGACTAAGGCTTTGTTGTTGTTGTTGTCGTTGTTCTTTAACTTGAACCGTTTATCATCACTACGTTCTACAGTTAATAACTTTCTGCTAACTTATTGGTTTCTGTTGCTATGTGTTTCTCCTGTAAAATTAAAGCTTCTTGATCAAAAAAATTATCCTGTTTTGAGAAGGATTTTTGCTAGCTAAATCATGTGCTCTTTGGATGGGGTCCTACTCCTTAAAACGACCTTGTGAATTGTGATGTAGTTTTTTGTTTATATTCCTCAATCACGTGGTGATTCTTGCAGGTTATTGGCATTGATCTGCTTTCCCAATCCCTCTTGCCAGCCATTGTGGAGCTTGCTGAGGATAGACACTGGAGAGTCCGTCTTGCAATAATAGAGTACATTCCATTACTTGGAAGCCAACTAGGTGTTGGATTTTTTGATGATAAACTTGGTGCACTGTGCATGCAATGGTTACAGGATAAGGTACGCAAATTAGAGTATGTGGTATAATGTTCTTCAATAGTCAAAGCCTTTAATTTTTGCTAGTTAGAATTGTTCCTTTGCCTTACACCAAGGAGAGAGCATAAACTTCGCCGGGATTATTGATTAATAATATGTTGCAACTTTTTTTTTGAACAAGACTATTTATAGTGTGCATATCGTAACTCTTGTATGCTTGAGCAATAATTGAGCAATGTTTGTGATATAGGTGTACTCTATTCGTGATGCTGCTGCTAATAATGTGAAGCGATTGGCAGAGGAGTTTGGTCCAGAATGGGCCATGCAGCACATAGTTCCTCAGGTTGGATCTATGATCTTGACCTTTGACTTTATTTCTTTCTTTCTACGATGAATGGATGCAGGAGTTTAATATTTACATAGTGCAACTTTAGATATGTTTTTGCTTCAGTATGCTGTCACTTGAGCTGAATTTAGAACTTCATGAAATTTGATTTGCTAAGATGTATTGAGTAAATGTAGTTCTCGACAAAAACTTGTCACGTGTCATCCACAAAAAAAATATTTCTTTTCATGCATGGGAAATGTTGCTTATCGAGCCTCGCAGTCGCTTACCCTATAATAGGCAAGAGATTGTTAGTAGACTTTGACCGAAATGACCTGGATTAAACCCAGACAAGATAATTGGAAATGGCCCAAAAAACGAGTTAACCGGTCCATTGTTGGGCCAAATCTAAAATGACCTGATTTGATACCATGCTACCTACAATGACCCAATCAGTATCACCTAAAATGGTTAATGTGAAGTTAGAGGTAAGTTTATATACCTAACATATGCCAAAAATCTAAATAAACACCGCTTTAAATGGTCCGACTTATACCTAAATGACCCCATAATTACTTGACTCAAACTGACCAGTACTTTTACTGACCCGATAATCAATAACACTCCCGAAAAAATGCATAATTTAGCCAAATTACGTGATAGCGAATCGTGGCATTCTTCTCTCAATGAGGGAAATAAATAATAGTTTCATTTTGAAGCTTACATCATGTTATCTCTTTGACCTTATTCTGAGGATATCTTCATGCTCGGCCATGATGTTATCTATCTTCTTATTCTTTTGTCCTTTCTCATTAGTTTTTCTTGAGATTACGCATCATTTAAGCTGGAGATCGAGAAGTAAGGTCTTTATCATAAATTGACAGGTATTAGAGATGATGAACAATCCACATTATCTGTACCGAATGACCATCTTGCATGCAATATCTCTACTTGCTCCTGTCTTGGGCTCAGAAATTACATGCTCAAAACTATTGCCAGTTCTCGTGAATGCTTCAAAGGACAGGTATTGCTTAGTAGGAATGATATCTCCATCTCTAGTCAATGCTCCTAAAATTCCACAGCTGCTATCTTGTCTGACAATCTGACATATTCAATGAAAAAAATGGCTTTAGGGTTCCTAACATCAAGTTCAATGTCGCCAAGGTGCTCCAGTCAATTATACCCATTGTTGATCAGACTGTAAGTATACTTACACCGTTGTTTTTTTTTCCCTGGTTTACGTGGAGCTGGAAGACAGTTTTTTTTTTTTTTTTTTTTTTGTGGATAGGTTTTGAACTGTCACACCCTTGAAAGATTTTACACACCGAGCTACCTTTGGAATCCAGTCTTGTATTACTTTATTAGTTAAACTACCTAATATTTACATACATACAACAGAATTTATGACAGTATACTTTGTTGATGTCCTCTTTATATTTATGTATATAACTATATATTGTTTAATATGAATATACACGAATTTGTTAATGCGATTCAGGTGGTGGAGAAAACTATCCGTCCTTGTTTAGTCGAGCTAGGTGAGGATCCTGATGTAGATGTTCGTTTTTTCGCGAACCAAGCTCTCCAATCAATTGATAATGTGATGATGTCTTAGCTAATTATGGAGGTAGGCCCACCACACCGATATTTAAGAATCCTTTCACCTTGCTTTCTCGGGTTTACATTGCTGTGTGCAGCCATTCATGTATCACTTGCAGGGAGGTGCTGTGGTATTTTATAGCATTCAGATGAACCACTTTCTTGTTTAAGGTATAGCGCGCTTTACGATTGGAACTAACATTGAGTATGATCACTTTCAGTTCAATTGCAGTAGAAATTTTGAATGTACTTAAACTTGTGTATTCTTAATGCTTCATATCGTATCGATTATCACCTTGTCCCTCTTAAATGGACGCTAATATAGTAGGTCCTTTCTATAGCCTTTTGCAACACAGACAATTTTCTCTAATCGATGTCAAGCAGTGATGCATACATACTATAGTAGGCGAGGAGCAAGCTACATTCTCAAGAATAAGTTGATTTTTCTTAATGTATCCTTAGAAGTTAGGACTGGTTAGTAAGTCTTATATTAGGATAATATTTACTAGGTGCAAAATAAAGGTTGATATTTGCAAGGCATTCGATTTATTTGATTAGGTATTTCTCGCTTAGTGCCCTACTTGTCTTTTGGTAAACCTGAAAACATGGATGGGCGGACACAAACTTGTTAGGTTAATGACATCTTTTATAGCAAGGGAAAAGAGGTTTGAGGTCGATGGATTATCACTTAGTAATCTCTTACCAGGTGTGATTCTGGAACTCTTAATTCAAAAGCGCGGTGCTTGACACAATTCGCTAATGTGTCTTCTCCGGCTATTAAAAAACTTGCCAAGGGTTTTGTATTGTAAATTTGTAATTGATAGATAATTTCATGGTACGATAAGAAGATGGAATTAGCAGCATGTAAAGACGTAAAGTTGATGGTAGAAAATGGAAACATGTTTGGTCTACACTCTACACTCTACACCAAATGATTTCCACTTTTTATGAAACTAAAAATTTCCTTACTATGGAATACCCTAATTACTTACTTTAAAGCCATATGATAATCCCTCATCCTCTCTCCTATCTCCTATCTCCTTCCACTACCTTACTCTTTTCTCCATTCACCTACCATGTCTGTCTAGTCTCTACTCCCTTGCCCCCATTGTCCCTTCCCTTCTTCGATTAATCGTTAACCCACACGACTTCCCTCCGAAGTCATTTCCGCATCTTCATCAATCTTCTGTACCACTCTTCCCTTTCAGACTTTACTCGGTAACTTATTCGTGATTAAAAATGAGAAGACTTGTAGTGAGAGGACATAGAACGGAGAAATTTTCATAACTGGGTGAAAAAGAAGACGTGACAACAATTATTTATTACCAGTACTTAATTAATGAAAACCACTTATATCCATAGTGAAAAACAATGATTACTAGGTGTTTTCACTCGTGCTCTTGACCAAAGACCGGACCAAACCATACCACATAATTTGGTCCATATTAGATATTAGACCAGACAAAACCATCTTTTATTTGGTCCGGTCAATGATCCACCTATTGTCTCTACTTTGATCCTGGGTCCGTTTGTGGACCAAACCGAATGGACCGCATATGCTATTATTCATATACATGATTGCATCAAAACGAGAGTATTGTTTAACTAACTTACACTAAACGTGAATACACCCATACACTATGCGTTAATAAAGTTGACAATATCATCCATCATTTGATGCTTCCTCATTTGTGAGACCTGTGACTTATCCACAACCTGAAAACCATGCCCCACACCTTCATATTTGATCCCTTTTACTTGATTGTTTGCCTTACCCAATGCTATACAAAACTCCATATTCCTATCTTTTAGGACATCCTCCTCTGCTACACAAACCATCACCCTTGTATTCTCCAACACCGCGGTGCCTTCCTTTATCGGATTGCACCACGGGTGGTCTCGGTTATTCCCTACGGGCAACGCTAGTCTCCAATACGTGTCTGATACTACCATATTTAACGCTGTTGATTTACTTGATTTTGACACGGTTTTCTCGGAATTAGTCCTCTTTTCTCCCCCGAAAAAGGGCTGGGCCATAATAATACCCTTGATGTTAATCGGCCGAGTCATTTGGACCGTAGCAAGTTCTAACGCGACATTATATGCAATATTGGCACCGGCACTATCCCCGCCTAGGAATATGCTAGAAAGGTCGCAATATTTAGTCCAATATTCGCTAGTTGGACCGTTTTCTTGTTGCTGAACCCACATTAGCGCCTTAATCCCGTCTTCATAAGCTGCGGGAAGTCGATTTTCAGGGGCTAAACGGTAATTGACCGACACAATTACACACCGTGCCTTGGATGATAAATTTCCTAGAAACTCATGGTAGCATTTCCATGAAGTAGAGCCAACACAAAAACCGCCTCCATGGAAATAAACTAGCAACGGGAACTTATAGTCCCCGTTGCGTTTAGGAACGTAAGTACGTGCCCAAACATTAGTTGCCCTGTCGATATAAACATCTCTAGCCGTGACATCGAGATTAGGAGGCAAAAAAGGCGTGACGGATTCTATTGTAGACGATGAACGCTCAACGCGTCCATTTTTGTGGACCTTGATAACATCTTTAATCTCTTCAATAACCAAACCTTTACCATAGTTGGATTTTGATGTGTTTTCATGGCTCAAGTCTCGGCTAACTGGTATCGTAATGACAGACATTGTTTTCTGATTGTTTTAATTTGGAGTATGATTAATTAGTTTGAAATTTTGAAGACAAGGGTATTAATTGTGAGGCTAGTATGTTGTATTTATATATAGAGAGTTTTGACTGGTATATCCGTCATCAGCTTGCGACGAGTCAAGTACTAGCCACGTGGATAGATAAGACAATACAGATTGTTACTTCCTAGACACTTTGTTTTTGTCTTATCTATCCAAATGGGCAGTAATTAACCGGCCGTAAATTTTCGACTTATATACCCGTCACAAATGAGAATTCGTGTATCTATTATCTAACTAAGTAACGTGAAAGTGGGGCTGTGACATGGACGTATAGATATGTAATTGGGCAATCTGTTTGCTTTGTGTTTTCGCATTAAAATATCTCATCAACGTGATACACACCCAAACACTTAACGTTACTTGAGTATACGCTATTTGGAATATAAAAAAAAGTCTTCACAAATCTTCATCTTCTGGTTTTCTTAAAAAATTGTTAGGATTATGAGTCTGTGATATATAAAAGTCTTGAGGGTTTATGAAACTGCGGAGTAATATATTCTAGTATGAGTAATTCTATAAGGGTAAGTGTGTTGGTTTTATTTATTCCGTCATGGTTCTTGTTGTATACCTACTCCGTCCCGCTCAATTGTTTTCCTTTTATTTTGGCATAAAAACCAAGAAAAGAGTGGTACATAAAAGTTTTTATTACAAATAGCGTATAATCAAGTAATCCAATGAGCCAAAGTTAATTATCTGGGAATAATATTGATAATTAAAGTTTTTAGAGAGAGAACAATAACCTAGGAATAATATTTTTTTTTTAAAATGACGATAAAACAAGGAAGCACATATATACACTCCTATAATGTACCGGTACACTTTATTTATTCGTAATAGACAAAAAGTACCTTGAGTTTATCTTTTATAGCCATTAATAGTAAGGGGTTGTTTGACTGCTTTTAAATTCATGGGAATTGGAAAATCATGTAAATTGGCTAAATGATCTTGTTTGGTTGCCCAATTCATGGGAAGTGGAACTTCCTATGGAACTTCAATTCCTACATAATGTAGGAAGTCACTTAACTAGTTCCCCATAGGTAAGTAGGAGTACCCACATGAATTGAACTTCCCACATTCAATCAAACAACATTTATACAATTCACATGATTTTCAAGTTCATATGAATTTAATCTTCTCGGGAATTTCATCTTCTTATAGCGAACCAAACGACTTCTAAGTAGAATGACAAGTGGGTATTTATGTCTATTACTTACTCCCTCCTATTCCATTTATTCTTCCCTATTTCCTATTTGATCCATTCATGTTTTCTTCCTTATTTCCATTTTTGGAGGTGGGGTTGATACGAAAATTACTCCGAAAGAATAAGGTTCGTTAACTTGCAGCGGAAACAGTTTCAAAGAATAATAAAATAAGGGATATTTGCTTTGAAATCCGTAACGATCTCAAAACAATAGGATATTTGCTCGATCTAGACCTATAATTCGAACAATGGTGATTGAATCGCAAGACCTATTGTTATCAATCGTGTCAATGTCTGAAACGCGTCAAACAAAAACAAGGTTGGAACGAAAACTCGTCGATCCTATGTTTACAAAATTTGCAAACACCAAAAGTTTCAGCTTTAATTCTTATTCATTCAATGTCTTCTGATAAGCAATACATATGAGCTCTATTTACATTAGCTAATAATCAACCTAGCTGCCTTATTTCATACTCCTAAAGTGAATAAAAAGACATAACAGATTTTCCTTAAACTAAGTTTCCTAAAACTATTCATATTGGCCTTGCCTTATTATGTAATTACCTAATTACGACATATGGTAAATATGCTGAAATAATTAAACAACAATAAAATAACATAAGCTAAATTTATTATATTCCATGCTGGACTAGGACAAGTTGTAGTGTTCATATCCTTGACATTCATCACAACCTTGTCATCTTTATTTGAGCTCATCATTTTTAGATCAAGGGTTGTGTGTTTTATGTGATCTATATTTAATTGTATGTGGGGTTGTGTGTTTTGTGTGATCCAAATTCATTTCTTTAATCCTAGAACTCAAATGAAAAGGGAAGAATACATATAATAGGAGGGAGTATAAAATAGAGTCTTCCGGTACATTTTAGAAGAGTCCACGTATATTTTGAGAATATTAGGGTACATTTTAAGAGTGTATTTATGTTCTCCTACGCTAGAATGAAGGAAGTTCAACCTAACCTTTATTTTCACAAACATAATCTAAATCAAAAGCTAAACCCCTAAAATTAACCCCCAAATCAACCTGATCACCCCTCCTCGCCGGCGACTACTCCGACTACCTCTTTTGCTAGTGCTCATGTTAACGATGGTTTTATGGAGGGTGATGGGGAGAGGATGATAGGCCGTTTTATGGATCTTCGGGGCTCACCTTTGACTGAGGTGAAGGAGCTTAAAGACAAGGGGAATGATCTCTTTAGACAAAATTATTTTGATAGGGCTGCAACTTTTTATGATGAAGCTTGCAAACTTCTAGGTTTGAGTATTGGTGTTATTGGGGGTGATGATGTTCAATCTATCTCTGATCTTGCTGTTTCCCTAAACTCTAATCTTGTTGCATGTGCCCTTAAACTTGAGGAATATCAAGCTGCATTGGACTTGTGCTCCATGATTCTGGAGGCATTCCCCCGGAATGTTAAGGCTCTTTTTCGTAGTGCGATTGCATTAACTAAGTTGAAAAGGTTTTCGGAAGCTGAATTGAATTTGTGTGAGGCTTTGGTGGTTGAACCTAGGAACAAGGATGTCTTAAGGGAACTTGATGTGGTAAGAGGCCACCTTCTCATGAAGGAGAATGGTAAAAGAGTTTGGAGAGTGATCATGTGGTTGACATGGATAGGAACAACAAGAAGCATATTCAAGTCTTGGAATCACATATGAACTCAAATGATTTGGAGACTGTGAGCATTGAGGTGACAAATGATCATAGTACCCATGAGGCGGAGTCCGATAACAGAAAAAGGGATAGTGAGAGGATAAATATGGAGGTGGAGGTGGCAGATGATCCTAGTGTTGGTGTCACGGAGTTGGGCCCCAGTCTAAAGGAGGAGAAGGTCTCTATTAAATCAACTCTTGAGTTCTCCAAAAAGGGTGAAGGAAACTCCCCTTTAAGGATATCTGGACATGCTTATCAAAAGCTCCTCGAAAATAAAGAGTTGAGCTTTTGTCATAAAAGGAATTTGTCAGTCATGACAATTCGGATCCTAAATGTTGAGACTACAAAGAAGAGAGACACTGTAGAGTCTATTGATCGAATACGAAAGAGGGGGGGGGGGGGTGAATTGAGTATTAAAAACTAGCCCCACTTTTTCGATTTATATGATATGTAATTAATTATTCGATCTTATGAATTAAAATCAACTAATTAATTAATCAAAGTAAGCGCGAATAACGAAATAACGAAAAGTAAAGAGATAAGAGAGAGGCACACGATTTTTGAAGTGGTTCAGTTTCACACGTTGAAACCTACGTCCACTATTCTCGATTAATAAGTTTTAGTACCTTTCTACGGATTACAAAAATTACCAACCCACTCGTATAATCAACACTATGATTATAACTCAAGGTGAGTATCGCTAAATACTCTATACTATCTTACGCTAATAAGAAAGTACAATATAACTCACACAGATTCCCGTTAAAGAATTGTAAGCTTATAATGATGTACTATTATCCAATAACGTATTTCACTCAAGCGATTGATAATAATTGATGCACGACTCTTTTTAAAACAAACTCTAAAAATAATAAATATTTGCTCAAAGGTTTGCTTTAAAACGATTTTGGAAAATCAACACAAGTAAAATAATAGCCGTGTAAAGTATTGTGTATTTCGTGTATATGTCGTGTCTCTTACAATTGATATGTGAATGAGTATTTATAGTAGAAGAATTATAGTAGATCTAAAACCCTAGTATAATATTTAATAAAGATACTTATCTTTCCATAAAATAATATTTGCTTATCTTTTAGAAATATCTTTATCTCAAAATATTATTTGGTTTATCTTATAGAAATATATTTATCTTAATATCTCAAAATATTGTTGTTAAGATATAGTAGAATCCTAGATTAGGTAAACTAAGGAAACAACCCATGGAGGCCGGATTCACCTAGCTCACGAAACCCTAGGAGGCACGCAACCCTAGGAGGCACACTACTAGGTTTCCACGAAACCCTAGATGGCTCCAACCCTAGGTGGGCTAATTAGGTTAACAACAAATTGAGATAGAATATATTAGAAACCCTAGGTAGCATGACAACCCATAGGTTGTATTACTAACCAATAGAATCTCATAAATATATTCTCTATTAAAATAATTGATAAATATAAAATAAAACTCTTTCACTTTTGAAAACATTTCAAAACATTTTATTTCCAAAATCATGCATCAATATTTTATCATCCAAATCATAGACTAAAGCTATAACTTTTGAACATAAAATCTCTCGAATGGAAATAGTTACCGAATGACGACCTATACTATCTAATCTTCACAAAGATCTTCAGTATACGGATCATCTCTTCATCTTGATCACAAAGACCCTCCATCTCGAGTCTTGTGTAGATTTATGTAGATCTTGTTTGAAGCGATTTTCCTTAAAGTTATGCCTGGTTAGCTATAACTTCCATGTTCACTTCCAAAGTTATTCCTGAAGTTGGTATAACTTTGTCTCACAGACTTTATCAAAGTTATGCCTAACTTTGATCTTTCTTCTCATAATTGTTGCTAGCTATAATAAGACTAAAGCACACAATTACACGCATATGATATATCGAGTAAAACATATTATTACGTAAATACATGTCATTATCAAAACTATCAAATTGGTCCAACAAATTCCCCCTTTTTGATGATGACAAGTCTCATATGATTTTCTCAAGAGATCTACTTAACAATGTGACTAAGTATGGTTCCCCCTCAACAAAGCACTCCAAAGTTATAGCAACTTTGATCGCAAGAACAAAACAACTTAGCCAAAGTTATAGCTTGAGAGAATTTAAGAGATAACGAGTCTTGACAAGGAGCAAGCTTAAGCAAAGACTCAAATCATATCATTTCTTCCCCCTCTTGGCATCATTGAAAAGACAAGAACAAAGACATGAAACGACTAGAATAACACATGTCAAGGCAAGAAATAGATATGCAAAATACGCAATATAAGACGATATATATCAAGCAAAATAAAGTGCAAATGTTGATTAAACTACAAACCACAAAATATATTGTTAGTTGCCATTGGGCCGAATAGACAATGTCAAAATAAGCCAAATGGGCCGAATAGGATTAGTAGTTTAAGAGTGAAAACAACCAAGGATAGAAAAGTCAAGGCATTTTGGGTTGACGGATTTTGTTAGGATCGACATAGCCGGGCCTAGTGCGGTACTCAAGAGTGGAGAGACGGTCAAGGCAATTTGAAACATGAGAAGCTTGAGCGGTGAGGCAAACATCAAAGTTCCGAACTTTCAACGAAAGAGCCTCCGTCGCATCGTATATAGTACGCATTCCCTCACGCATCTCCGTCCCACTCTTAACCAACGACCCACCTTGGCTCACCAAGAATGTCATCCTATCCCTTTGCCTATACGCCTCTTGCTTACAATCGATAATATTTCGTTCCAACTTAGCAAGGCGATCATCCACACCATCCATCCATGTCCTCATCTCCTGACTCACACCCGACCCACCTTGGTCACGGGTTGACCTCAAGGAACCCACGCCCACGGCTTGAACAACCGTGTCCAATACCGTCTCAATTTTCTTATCCTGCGCATCCAAGCGCTCCATAATACTACCAATGAACATATCCAATTTGGATTCAATCATAGAAAAATCAGCCCCACCCGTCGGCATACCAGCCGAACTGCCCTTCACTAAAAACAGTAATTCCGGACCATTAGCATCTAACTTCATAAATTTCAAGAACGTATCACACATCTCATCCTTTACCGCGACCCCATAATTTTGCACATTAACAACTCCCTTTGACTCAAAGAGCCGAGACAACCACATGCCATACGGCAAGTCAAGAGTAGAGTAAAATTTGTCTTCGGTCACCGAGAAAGCGGTTTGTGAAATACGATTAAAAACAAGAGAAGGTAAATTAACCCGATTGCCCTCCAACCAATGCTTAACGACTAACATCTCATAGCATGCAATTTTATCACGTCCGCCCCGTCGCGGAATCACGGTATTCCATAAAAAGTTTAACAGAAATTTCAGTTTCGGAGAAACACTACCCGCCAACACGCAACTCGACACCGTCGCCCCAACATCAAAATACTGCTTAACCTCCAGCTTAGCCATGTCCGTCAGTTCCTCCCATGACGTACTCGGATTGATTTTGATTCCATCATCAGGAACCGAAAACAGAGTACAAAAGTCCGTCACGGAAATCGAGACTGATCGGCCATTAATGACGGCATGCAAGACTCCATTGTCTAAAGAAACAGAGGAAAAGAACTGAATTACCTCAATCGGATACACCGGACCCGAAAACTGAGCCACCGTTTCCCATTCTTGGAAATTCAGAAAATCAGAAAAGAATCCCAAAGCCCTATACTTGTCACACCAAGCCTTAGGATAATACCGACCGCCGTGTATTCCATATTGAGCAACCCGGTTCACAAGTTTTCTTTCTTCTTTTGTAAGACGGAATTTATCAATTCCCAAAGATGTTTCTTGCGGCGAAAAATCACGAAGAGTTACCCGTGTGGTCTCCTCGGAAACCGTGTCAGTGGTTTCGTTTGTGGCTTCTTCTTGGAGTCTTCCTTTCCCTTTGTTTAACCGTCTTCTCTTAGTACCCTCGAGACCCGCACCCGACTCGGTTTGGTTTGGGTTGGGTGATTGTTGTGTGGGAGGAGAAGAGGTATTTTTAGGCATGCTTGGCTTGGGGGTTTTAGGATTTGGGTTTTTGGCAAGTTTTGATCTAGTGGAAGCCATTGATGAAGGTTGAAGGTTGAAGGTTGAAGGTTTGTGTGTTGTTTGTGTTTTGTTTGGGTAAGGAAACCGTGAGGAAGGAGAAGGGTAGTAAAAAAATTGGTTGGGAAATTATGATGGTAAAAGTGATAGGTGTAAGAGAGTAATTATGATTGTGTAAGGGTAGGTTTTACTTTTGTACTTGGGCACATGGGTGTGCCGTCACACTTGATGTCTTTCCTTTTTTTTTTTTTTTTTTTTTCAATTTGAATTTTGGTAGGAAAAGAATCTTGGGTGGTTATTTTTGTTGAGATATGGTAAGGATAGAATTTGGAAAGGTTATTTTGTTTGAGAATTTCGGCTAGTATAGGATACATGGGTAGAATTTGGCTCAATTTTGGAAAGTGAATCAGATAGGTTTTAGGCAAATAATGTGGTTCATAATTCAATTTCCATAAAACACTAAATATGCAAGATACTCACGTAAAATATATTATATTAAACACAAATATACTAGCAATGAAATATGCGGACACAGTCATATAATCTCGTCTTAATCTAGCCAGTCACGCAGGTTCACAAAATAAATAAGATGAATTTAATTGCTACCGATTAAACCAATTTCCAACCGCAAAATCTCAAAACGTCTTCTCGCTAACGCCTTTGTTAAAATGTCAGCCCATTGAACATCAGTACTACAAAATTCGAGTTTAATGTTGCCCTTTTCTACATGGTCACGCAAAAAATGATGTCTAATGTCTATATGCTTAGTACGAGAATGCTGAGCTGGGTTCTTAGAAATAACAATAGCACTCGTATTATCACAGAAAACAGGCATACAACCAACATTAACACCGTAATCACATAGTTGTTGCTTTAACCAAAGTAGTTGAGAACATACCAGTCCTGCAGCGATATATTCGGCTTCTGCAGTTGATAATGCAACCGAATTTTGCTTCTTTGAGCCCCACGTTATTATGCAAGGTCCAACAAACGTAGCGAATCCAGAGGTACTTTTTCTATCTAGAGAACATCCTGCATAATCTGCATCTGAATATCCTACTAGATCGAAATTACACTCAAGTGGATACCACAAATATAAATTAGATGTACCAATTAAATATCGCAAGATACGTTTAACTGCAATCATATGTGATTCTTTAGGACATGATTGAAATCTAGCGCAGACACATACACTGAACATAATGTCAGGTCTACTTGCAGTTAAATATAATAAAGAACCAATCATACCTCGATATGTAGTCTCATCTACTGACTTACCATTTTCGTCTAAGGTCAACTTTTTGTCAGTTACCATAGGTGTGTCCATTGGATGAGCGTTCTCCATACCAAATTTTCTGATTAGCTCCTTGACATATTTTTGTTGGTGAATCTTTATGCCTTCTTTGGTTTGTTGAATCTGCAATCCTAGGAAGAATTTTAATTCTCCCATCATGCTCATTTCAAATTCTGAGGTCATAAGATCTGAAAAATACTTGCACAATTTATTGTTAGTAGAACCAAAAATAATATCGTCTACATAAATTTGAGCAACAAGTAAATCAGAACCCTCGGATTTTAGAAATAGGGTTTTGTCGACAGATCCTCTCTTAAAATTGTTTTGTAATAAAAATTTTGACAATCTGTCGTACCAAGCCCTAGGCGCTTGTTTCAAACCATATAAAGCTTTATCGAGTTTAAAAACATGGTTTTGAAACTTGCTATTCAAAAATCCAGGAGGTTGTTCAACAAAAACCTCTTCTTCCAAATAACCGTTAAGAAATGCCGTCTTAACGTCCATTTGGAACAATTTCATTCCTTTGTGAGCTGCGAAGGCGATGAGCAAGCGAATAGCTTCAAGTCTTGCTACTGGAGCGAAAGTCTCGTCATAATCAATCCCTTCTTGTTGATTATAACCTTGAACGACCAATCGAGCCTTGTTACGAACTATAACTCCTGAATCATCCAATTTATTTCTGAATACCCATCGAGTACCAATCACAGTTCGATTAGGAGGTCGTGGCACAAGGTGCCATACTTTATTACGTTCGAACTGTTGAAGCTCCTCTTGCATAGCCACAATCCAGTCGGATTCTGCAAGAGCTTCTTTGATGTTGGTAGGCTCTATGGTAGACAGAAAAGAATAGAATGAACAAAAGTTATTTAATGTTCGCCTCGTTTGAACTCCCTTATTCAAACTTCCTAGGATACTATCCATAGGATGAGAACTCTTATATTTCCATTTCTTAGAGTTCCTAGGCTCATCATCATCTGATGAACTCTCATTTTCCTCAAATGATTCAGAATCAAGATTGGTTCCCCCTGAGTTGGACTCTGGGGTTATAGCTGAAGTTGGTACAACTTCAGTTACACCATCTTGGTTCTGGTTCAAAGTTATAGCATCATCAGCTATAACTTCAGTTTCCTTTTCCTTGTTTTGAGAAGAGACATTCGTATCATCAACAATTGTCTCAGTTCTCTGTTCAAGGTCATTTGCGGATTTATCAAGTTCATCATTGATTCCTTCAATAACTTCTTCATTATTTTCTGGCACGTCATCTCTGGAGAGGCGAAAGTCTGGATCATTCATGTCCTCCTCTTCATTCTGTTCAACTGGAGTAGTCGTCGACTAGGACGAATACGTACCTTGATCCACCGCGGCTTCTAACTTTCATAGGTCCACATAGATCCATGTGTACCAACTCAAGTGGACGCTCTGTACTTACTACTCTTTTCGGTTTGAATGAAGATCTAACTTGTTTACAACGGGCACATGAGTCACACATCTTTTCTTGTTTCGAATTTGATTGAGGGTAAACCCTCAACTAAATCCCAAGACTTGAGTTTCTTTAGAATTGTTGGACTGATGTGTGCAAACCTCTTGTGCCACAAGCATGAATCATCCACAGTGACTTTCATGCACGTAAAGGAACTTGTAGTGACTTTATTTAAATCAATCATATACACGTTCCGTTTACGTAAGCCTTCTACGATAACGTTACTAGTACCTTCAACTATGATACGACAAACATTTGAATGAAAAACGACTTTGTTGCCTTTGTCACATAGTTGAGAGATACTTAGCAAGTTATGCTTAAGGCCATCTACCAGATAGACGTTATTGATAGCATGAGAAGAAGATATACCAATCTTACCTACACCGATTGTGTTGCCCTTCTTGTTGTCTCCAAAGGTGACCTTGCCACCGTTGAAGGGCTCTAGTGAAAGAAAAAGATTCTTGTTTCCGGTCATGTGTCTCGAACATCCACTGTCGAGATACCATAGATTATTTTCTTTCACTATTACCTGCAAGAGAATCAAATACAGCTTTTAGGTACCCACGCTAAGTTGGGTCCTTTGTGGTTAGTGACTCTATGTATTTGATCCTTCCTAACCCATACCTGTTTAACAATTCTTTTCTTCTTAGGATAGGGTTTACTAGGTTTATTATATTGTTTATTGTTGTGACGCACATTAGGTTCAAATGACTGCTTCTGATTCACATAAGGTTTAGATTTTGAAGGAACAGATGTGTAATCGAAAGCCATGTCATAAAACCACCTGAACTCATTGTTTCTAATCTCATCACGTTGAGATTCAGGTTCAGACTCATTAACACTAGACACGTCATGTTCTTTCACAAAATCAGTTTGATTTTTGTTATCGTTGACATATTTGACACAATTATCTTTAACATGACCGTTGTGACCACAATAATTGCAAATCAGATATTCTGAAAGATTGACATACTTCCTTCTTCTGAAATCACGGTCAGAAGGAGTGGATTTGCACTTATCGTGGTCTCTACGACTATAGCATTCATGACCTAGACCTTTCTTCATGTTATTGTTAGACTGTTCGGTAAGGAAGTCTAAGACCTTCTGACTTCCTTCCCACTTATCATGAACTTTTCGTGCATGTAGGAGCAATTCCTTCAAAGACTGAATTTCTTTTTGACACGACGAATGATCTACATTCGAGTCTTTGGAGGGATTGTTCTTTTTGAAATTTTCACGAAAATCATTGAAACGTTTGTTCAAGATAAGTTTCTCCTCATTATGTTGACTTTTGGCTTGGGAGAATTCAGCCTTCAAATCTTTCAATTGCTGAGAAAGAAAAGAATTTACTTTCTCATGATCAAGAATAACAACTTCCTTTGCCTTAGCTTGAGATTGTAAAAGCTCATTGACTTTCTTCAATTCTAAAGTTGTAGCTTCATTAGCTATAACTTTGGCTTGAAGATGCTTAATGTTGAGCTTTAACTCTGAGATTATAGCTTCATTAGCTATAACTTTAGACTCAAGAGCTTCTTTCTCAACATTTGTCTTGTCTGAAGTTATAGCTGAAGTTGCCATAACTTTAGACTTGAGCTTTTTAGCTTTGGCCTTAAGAAGTTGGTTTTCCTCAGCAATGTCAAGAATTTGTTCTTTAAGATCTTTCAATTCTAGACTCTGCTCATGACAATGATCTAAGGCTTCTTCAAAATACTTAATTAAAGACTTCTTAGATAAATTCTTAACTTGCTTTTTCAGTTCAAGATGACTAACCTCTTCATCATCTTCTGAATCTGGTTCTGAATCTGAGTTGCCAACAAGACACATCTCGGATTCGCTTTCATTGTCACTGTCGGAAATTAGGTCAAGACTGACGTTGCTTAGACACAAGTTGGCGACTTCCTCTTCTTCTGATTCGTCGTCCTCTGTGTCGAGATCTCCCCAGCAATAAGCCATCATTACTTGCTTGAATTCCTTCTTGGTTTTGTCTCGTTGATTTTTGTCTTTGATTTTCTTCCATGTGGGGCAGTCTTTGATCATGTGATCATTATCCCCACATTTGAAGCAACCACGACTTGAAAGAGACCCTTTTGACTCAATTGGCTTCTTGTAAGATTTGTTGGTGTTGTTGTTAAACGTTTTCCCTTGTGGTTTGTTAAAGAACTTTTTCTTAAAACGTCTAGCAAATAACACTGTTTCATCTTCAAGATCCGAATCTTGTCTTTCACTAGATTCGGCCTGTAAAGCCACCTTCTTGCTATTACTATCATTTGCCGCATCTTCATCAAGAGTAATCTCATGAGCCATTAGGGTTCCAAGTAGCTCTTGATAAGATAGGTCAGATAGGTCTTTACATTCCTCAATTACCGTCACCTTAGGTCTCCATCGTTTAGATAGACTTCTAAGGATCTTTCTGGCAATTTCCTCGGAGTCAAAAGTTTTTCCAAGATTTTTCAATTCATTAATGATACTGGAGAAGCGAGTGGACATGCTGTCAAGCGATTCATTTTGTTCCATGGAGAACAATTCGTATTTTCGCATAAGTAGAGCTATGCGTTGCTTTTTGACAACAGTTGTCCCCTCATAAGCTAACTCAAGACCATCCCATATTTCCTTGGCAGTAGAACTAGATGAGAAACGATCAAATTCAGTATGGGTCATGCCGTTTTGCAACAGACTAATAGCCTTTGAATTTTTCTCAGCTTTCTTATAATCTGCCTCAACATAGTCATCTTCTTTCTTTTCGATGGAAGTGCCTGTAGCCGTTCCAAGCATGATCTTATTAGGACCATTCTTAATGATTAGCCAACACTCCCAATCGTTACCCTTTATGAAATGGGTCATCATATTTTTCCATAGACTGTAGTTCTTCCCATCGAATACGGGACACTTCAGATGTTTGGAATCCATTAAAATAAAAATAAATGCAGCGGAAAATAAATAAAAATAAAAAGATAAATGGATCAGACTCCTTGCTGTAAGGCAATCAAGAGCACGAGGCTCTGATACCAATTGTAGAGTCTATTGATCGAATACGAAAGAGGGGGGGTGAATTGAGTATTAAAAACTAGCCCCACTTTTTCGATTTATATGATATGTAATTAATTATTTGATCTTATGAATTAAAATCAACTAATTAATTAATCAAAGTAAGCGCGAATAACGAAATAACGAAAAGTAAAGAGATAAGAGAGAGGCACACGATTTTTGAAGTGGTTCAGTTTCACACGTTGAAACCTACGTCCACTATTCTCGATTAATAATTTTTAGTACCTTTCTACGGATTACAAAAATTACCAACCCACTCGTATAATCAACACTATGATTATAACTCAAGGTGAGTATCGCTAAATACTCTATACTATCTTACGCTAATAAGAAAGTACAATATAACTCACACAGATTCCCGTTAAAGAATTGTAAGCTTATAATGATGTACTATTATCCAATAACGTATTTCACTCAAGCGATTGATAATAATTGATGCACGACTCTTTTAAAAACAAACTCTAAAAATAATAAATATTTGCTCAAAGGTTTGCTTTAAAACGATTTTGGAAAATCAACACAAGTAAAATAATAGCCATGTAAAGTATTGTGTATTTCGTGTATATGTCGTGTCTCTTACAATTGATATGTGAATGAGTATTTATAGTAGAAGAATTATAGTAGATCTAAAACCCTAGTATAATATTTAATAAAGATACTTATCTTTCCATAAAATAATATTTGCTTATCTTTTAGAAATATCTTTATCTCAAAATATTATTTGGTTTATCTTATAGAAATATATTTATCTTAATATCTCAAAATATTGTTGTAAGATATAGTAGAATCCTAGATTAGGTAAACTAAGGAAACAACCCATGGAGGCCGGATTCACCTAGCTCACGAAACCCTAGGAGGCACGCAACCCTAGGAGGCACACTACTAGGTTTCCACGAAACCCTAGATGGCTCCAACCCTAGGTGGGCTAATTAGGTTAACAACAAATTGAGATAGAATATATTAGAAACCCTAGGTAGCATGACAACCCATAAGTTGTATTACTAACCAATAGAATCTCATAAATATATTCTCTATTAAAATAATTGATAAATATAAAAATAAAACTCTTTCACTTTTGAAAACATTTCAAAACATTTTATTTCCAAAATCATGCATCAATATTTTATCATCCAAAATCATAGACTAAAGCTATAACTTTTGAACATAAAATCTCTCGAATGGAATAGTTACCGAATGACGACCTATACTATCTAATCTTCACAAAGATCTTCAGTATACGGATCATCTCTTCATCTTGATCACAAAGACCCTCCATCTCGAGTCTTGTGTATATTTATGTAGATCTTGTTTGAAGCGATTTTCCTTAAAGTTATGCCTGGATAGCTATAACTTCCATGTTCACTTCCAAAGTTATTCCTGAAGTTGGTATAACTTTGTCTCACAGACTTTATCAAAGTTATGCCTAACTTTGATCTTTCTTCTCATAATTGTTGCTAGCTATAATAAGACTAAAGCACACAATTACACGCATATGATATATCGAGTAAAACATATTATTACGTAAATACATGTCATTATCAAAACTATCAAATTGGTCCAACAGACACTACAAGAGAAATTTGTAAGAAAAAGAAGAGGCGAAAGAGGTGTCCAAGAAGGAGGAATTCTAAAAATATGGTAGTCATGAAAGAAAGAATGCCTCCGTTCGACATGATCAATATTGAACTTGTTCTTTCTTGCACAAGTTCAAGTGCGTCCTCCTTAGGCGACAACTTCACCTCTCCGAATACTCAAATCATCCAAGCTCCCTTCAAGGTTATTGCTCATGATTCCAATACCTCCTTTTCCTGCCCTAAACCCCAGTTCGGTTCTAATGACCATCATCTTTCCTTATTGTCAACTCCTCCTAATGTCCATAAGTCCTCTTCTTTTTCCCCTCCTCCCGAGAAGTGTTTGTTCCCCTTCTTGCTCGAAAGTTTCCAGTGCGGCCCTAGTACGCCTCTGTTTTGCAGGTTCCCCTTAAATCATCAAGTGAAAGAGAAAAAGAAAAGAAGAATAATTTCTCTCAAGAAGGATTATAGCAAAGGGGATGAATCTCCAAGACACATTTTATCTACTTGTTCGTCAAGTGGATCTTTCTCCCATAAATTTTTACGTCTTCGTGGCGTAAGTGTGTCTTGTCGTTGGTACTTCTCGGAAGCTCAGTTAATAAAGAAGAGAAAAGAAATGTCTACTCATTGGGCCAATTCTGAACGTCCCCTCAAGAAGACTGCTGTGTGTATCAACCATATCTTTAGTTTAGTTTCTTATTCTAATAATATAATAAAAAAATCTGACTCGGAGAGTCGGATTTATACAATGTAGACTTCATTATCTTTACAGCTGCCAAAAAAAAAAATAAAAAAAAAGTTAGAAAGAAGGAAGTATAATCTTTTCTGCTTGGGGACATGCTGACATGCAACAATCAGTACTATCTAAATATCTAGTCCCTCTTGTTTCAACAACCAGTAAATTTGAGATATTATTTCAGATTTAGGGAACACGTGGTTATATTGGTCAAGTAAAATATATCTTGGACTTTTTTAAAATTGTAATACGCATATTTCTATTGATTTTTACCAATAAATTTTGCTTGTGACGGGGCGATCCGTCGCAAGCTTGCGACATGTTAAATCTCATTCACAAAGAGCGAGTGGTAAGGTAAGTGGAGGGCTCCATTTACACTCCACTTGCCCCCTACTTGCTCTTTTTGAGGGAGATTTGACCCCGTTACAAGCTTGCGACGGATCAGTCTGTCAAGATGAATTTGTGATAAATTACGTGAACACTGTAATAACTACAGTACCTTTTAATTTATCTTTCCTACAAAGTAATTTATTACTTTATGTACTCTACTAAATTAAATCAATTTCAATCATCAATATTGATTTTCATGGAAAACAAGTAAAGTTTGCGGCAACTACTTCAACCAATGTGAGGACATCCAACGTAGATGACTAGATGTAAACACATTATTTTAATAGATATATTCATCTTAAACCAAAAAAACGGATTAGATAAAAAAATTTATGTCCTAGACTACCATCTATCTACATACAGTAGGTCTTACTTAAGACGGGTCAGATCTTACAACGGGTATTTTGTGAGAGAAAATGGGTAGAGGGACAAGGTGGGCTCCCCCCATGTGCTCTCCACTCACCCTTGATGGGTATTTTGTGAGAGAATATGATATCCGTCTTAAGTTTAAGACGGATATCTCGGTCTGAAATAAGAATTTGTGATCTACATAGGGTAGAATTGAACTCATTTTACACCTATGATGGAATATTAATTCTCACTAAAGACGGGTATATCTGTCTTTAATAAAAACGAGTTGGGTTGATTCTCACAAAAAGACAAGTTGAAAGACAAATGGGAAATCAAAGCATATCCGTCTTTATAGTCTTCAATAAAGACGGGTCAATCAAGTTGCCTCTCACAAAAAGACAAGAGGAAGGGAAAGTGGGAAACGAGGGGGATTCCACGAGTATGGATCCTCTCAGAGGCCAATTCCTTCTCACAACATTTTTTTTTCATTGTTGATTTCATTTCATTTGCTTTAACCTTTATTTTTCGTGATAAAATGTGATCCGCTAGATCATTGAAGGAAGAAATCTCGACCGTTTATAAGAATTGGCCTCTCAATTTCTTTTAGGAAATGGCAAGATTCTAATTGGATTTCCACTTGACCTGCCACTTGTCTCTTTTTGAGAGGCAAATTGACTCGTTTGTTGATGATGGAAATGATCGTCATAAACAATGCCAACTAAAATATGGATTTAACGTTGATGATGATAAGTCAATATCACTGTGAAACGTTATCCGCGTGGATGACTGTTGGGTAGGGTATGAACAATGAATCGCGTTGTATATCTTCTGTACAAAGGCTAAGGGCTTCATTTTCAACGTGGTTACACGATGCAGATGGGATGATGAATGATTACTTGATTATAAAATTTGTTTTTTTTTTGTACAAACTTAATTATAAAATTATGTTGTTATACAACGTGATAGAGCACTACTAAGGGTTTGAGGATAAGTATAGATCCTTAATACAACAGCATACAGTAACTATGATTCTAATCTAATTCCAATAATTTATATGTACTTTATATATATATATTCCCTCTCATCCATTATAAATCTTACATTGACTTTTGACAATGTTCATACATGTGGAAAATCATTGGTATTATTATATTTTTAATATATAAGAGAAAATAAAGTCATATAAGTCTTATAGATGTTATGGCCGTGGGTGAGGTTCCAATGACGATGATATCGTCTACATACACAAGGACAAAAAGTTGGGTCGTTTTGGTGGAGCATATGAAGAGAGACGGGTCGGAGAGAGAGCCTCAAAAACCGCGAGAGAATAGATAATTTTTGAGTTCGGTATACTATGCTCTCGGGGGTTGTTTGAGACCATAGATTGCTTTGTTCAACCTGCACACAAAATCTGGTTTGTTAAAATCAATAAAGTCGGGTGGTTGATCCATGAAGACCGTGTCGGTGAGGTGGCCTTGAAGAAAGGCGTTGTTGACATCAATTTGGTGGAGATGCTAACTGTTAGTGACTGCAAGTGTGAGAACAAGACGAATTGTAGTTGGTTTGATAACGGGACTAAAAGTCTCCGTATAGTCGATGCGGGTCTTTGATGAAACCCTTAAGCAACTAAACGAGCTTTATGTTGTTTTAGAGTACCGTCAGGATTGTACTTGATTTGGTAAATCCATTTGCATCCAATTATATTGTGGGCCTAGGAACGAGGTTCAAGGTCCAAGTTTCATTTCGGATAAGTACTTAGTGTTCATCTATCATGGTATCACGGCAACGAGGGTCGATCAAGGCTTGTTTAGTGGTTGTCGGGGTAGTGTTGGTCGTGGGAAGGAGGGCTATTTTGGCATACTTGGGATTGAGCTTGACGATATTATTCGAGAGCCGGGTATTGTGGGGATGAGGAGGAGGGGGTGGTGGGTGGGGGAGGTGAGACGGGTGTGGCAGGAGTGGTAGATGGAGGAGGGATGGAGATATGAGTGACAGAGGGTGAGGCATTTGGAGTGACAGGCGGGGTTTGGTGAGGAGAGGCATGGGCTGGTTCGATGGGTGAGGGTGTGCGCTGAACAAGAACATAGGGGTCGACTAGTGAGAGGGGCAGTGAGACCCACTGGTCGGTCGTAGGTAGCTGAGTCGAGAGGGTGTTGGTGAGAGATCGATAAGGAAATTCGGTTTCGATAAATCGAAAGTGGCGAGAGACATAGAGACGGCAAGAACCGGGTTCAAAGCATAGGTAAGCACTTTGGGTATTGGAATATCCTACAAAGATATAGGGTTTGGATTTTGGGTTGAGTTTGTGAGTATTGTAAGGATGTAACCATGGGTAGCAAAGGCACCCGAAGGGACAGAGTTTGTGGTAATTCGGGTGTTGACTGTGTAGAGAGGCATATATAGGGAGACTTGTTTTGTAGGGTGGGTGTCGGAAGACGATTGATGAGTTTACCGAATCTACTTGAGCTTATGTGTATTTTTTTTAGTTTCATCATAAAATTTTGAGTTTTTAAAATTTATGTAAAGACAATCAAATTCTTTTCAATAAAACTTGAAAAATGTACATAAAAGCTCAACTTCTTTATTATAAAGCTCCAAATATGTATAAGTAGTTGTATATAACTTGTTGTATAGTTCACTTCCCACGAAATTGAATGAAAAATAAAATTCTTATTTTTTTTGTTTGAAAGTTTGAAACCTTAAAATAACATGTTTTTCCTCTACTTAATATTTTTCTTTTACTACTTGGTGATTAAAATGTGAGACTGATAAGTTACTCACCCATTCTTTTACCAATTGAGAAATCTCATATGAACAACATTTGTTTTCAACTTAATTGGGTGTTATAAAGTATGACGATTAAAACTAAATCTTCTGACACAATAGTATAATACTAACGTGAATTATACAAATTTGTGTAAGTTGGCCCATATTCTTTTACATTTGTCCTTTGAATGATATAGTGATGAGATTAATGTGTGATAGAAAATAGAAATTTTTTTTACCTATGCACGTCATAAAGACCTACATAAAATTTCAAAATTGAACAGATATAAATCTCAAAAAACAAAATAAAAAAGTCTCAATAATACAAAGATAAATAAACTTCATTTGCGTCGGTTATGCACATTTCCTACTAAATCTTTGTTTCATTATGGAACCTTTCACCAGAGGGTCTTCGAATTTTGCAGAGTTTTGAAGAGAAACAATTTTATCTAACCTGATAGATTTGTAATCGATAATAATGTAACGCATCTGTAGTACCATACAACAACCCATTATAGTACTGATCTTCCTCGTCATAGGCAACTATGATATAAACATAAACATTTCTTTTCATTGATGGGAAAGAAAACTTTCCTACTAAGAGAACATAAAACTCTCTTTATAAGAAGACAATAACTTTTTTCATATGAAATAAAAAAAAATTAGTAGTAGTATACTGTATACTAGTATGTGGACCACGTTTGTATACATATTTTTAAATTTTCATTTGTGACAGTCACAAGTTTGTGATGTCTCACAACTAAAACACTGTTAAAAAAAAAGGATTGTAAGAGGTCACAAGCTTATAACCGTCACAAAGAAGATTGATTGATGCATATTAGGAATGCACGTGACTTAAAAGTGATTTTTTTAGAATTTTAGGGGAGGAGAGTGTTAATGATTTGTGATAGTTCTTTGGCAAGATAGTCACACTATAATCAAAATTGAATTACACTTAAAAAAAATGTTAATTGAATGTCGTAAAATGTGTAATATTTCTCATATAATAAGAAAGAAAAAAATGTGTTGACCACACTCCTACATAGATGTTTTATAATTAGGTAGAAAACTACTAGAGTGATCTTCAAAGGTATGACTGATAAGTGAATATTTGTATAATTTTAACCCCCAGTTTAGCTCTGTTTTGTATGTCATTTGTGCTTTGTTAAGCCATTTTATGAGCTAATATCGTCTTCTAGGCGAATTCCTGTGTTCTAACTTGTTTTGTAGGGAAAGTGACGTTTCTACGCCCTTTTTCTATATTCCCGAGCATTTGCCTAGAACCCGACGATTCGAAGAAGAAAGCTTGACCAAGTGAAAGGCATTTCAAGAAGGTTCACTAACTTAAGAGAGAGAAGAAGCAAAGACGGTTTCGTAGTTGTCGGAAGATCAATCAATTGGGCGGAAGAATTCATCGCTTTACATCAAATCCAAGCAACAAACCCGATTGTAGAAGTCAAGGGGGATGTTGGAAGTCAAGTCAAAGCAAAGGAAGATGAAGCGTTAGTCAAGAGCTTCCAGAAGACCACTTACCCGATCGGGTAAGTGTGTACCCGATCGGGGATGTGTGCTGATCCGAGCATGACGGCTCCTTCTTCCTAAATTTGTCCTATGTGTTTAATGTCCGACCTCTTCTCCACGAAACCCTAATACTATAAATAGATGCTCTAGCCTCACAACACAACACACTCTCCAATACAACAATCTCTTACACAACATCTCTTCCCTTATATTTTCTCTTTAGTTTTAGTCTTTCTAGTTTAGATTATCTTCTACTTTTGTCTTTTGTTCTTAGTTTATTTCTGTCCATTTCATATCAAAACATTAGCTTAGTTCCAATAATAATTTCAATCTTTGTATCTACTTTGTTGGGTTCAAGAGTTGTAATTCAAGGTACGGTATTTCTATGCGAGGGATTTCTATTATTGTTATCGCTTTCATTGTTGATCGTCACCTAGGTATTCCTAATTTATCCTTTGCTTATTGTTCTTTATTGCTTTCCATTTGATTGTTATTTTCTATTCATTAGATTCATTTTCATGTTGTTATAATCGTAGTTTCATTTCTTAGATTGTCAAATAGCGTCGTTATTATCGCCACGTAGAGAATCTTAAATTATTGTTAAAACCAACTAAATATGCCCATCTTAACTTTCATTGTTAATATCATCGTAGACATAAACATAATCATGAGTGATTAGTCACCTTTCTAGGGTGTAGGGTAGCCATGTTAGATTGATTAAAAGATGATAATTGGATAAAAGAAATTATGCCTTTAAAACATTGTGTCTATGCATGTTTGGACTTTAACGATAGTTGACGATTCTTGATCACAATCATTGACTAGTATGGAATTCTTTGCAAGGTAGACATACGAGATTTGAATAGACAAAGCATGACATAGTGGATTAAGACCTAGTAAATCGCATAAAAAGCCTGCTAGATCATCTGATCTATGATTGTAATGAACACACCATTCTTACGAACGCGCAATGAATTATTTGCATATCCTAAATCCAATTTCATCAATATGTCAATCTACATGTGTGAACCTATTTCCCTAGATGCTTCTCATTATTGTTAAATCATCATTTGCTTTATTGTTTTCATTTTAGTTTGCTTTTATTTTGCTCTTATTTATGTTCTTTATTAGTTTAGAATTCAAAACCTCAAAACCCTGAAAATTGTTCGATAAAACTCAATTTTGAGACGATTCACAATCCATAGGAAATACCATCTCCCTGAGGATCGACCCCTACTTCCCTAATTACATTAATTTGTTATTAGCCTAGTCTGGGTAATTTATCTTTGCATCGGGCTTGCGACATGCCTGATCAAATTTTGGCGTCGCTGCCGGGGAGCACGGTTTAATTTTCCTTTTCTTGTGATTTTAATCACGATTAGTTTTATCTAGTCTTTAGGAACTCAAATTCCTTTAGACCTCTCTTGATTTTTCATCTTAGCTTTTCTATCTTATGCCCAGATCTTCTAGGCTAGGGACCCCTATTCCTTTAGACCCTGAACTAGAAAGAACTCTGCGTAGGAAATTAAAGCTATTCAACGAAATTTCAAAAGCTTCTAATATTTCAAGTTTAGATCGTATTCGTGAGAAATACTCGGATATCTTACCTAATCTTGAAGGAGAAGAAAATCCATTCTCATCCCCATTTCAAAAAATCAATCAACTTTCAACCAACATTCCATCTTCATCTTCACAAGCAAAAATGGTTCGACTTTCCGACCATTCTAAACCCACCGCAGATACACTTCCAAAGGGTATCGCTACACCTCAAATTACAGCCCAAAACTTCGAAATCAAACCTGCCTTCATCAATCTAATAGAAAGAAATCAATTTGGTGGCAATGCCACAGAAGATCCCAACCTTCATATCCAAAACTTCTGTGACTATTGCTCCACGATTAGACAAACTCGAGTATCCCAAGAACAGATTAGGGAAATGCTCTTTCCCTTCTCTTTAAGAGGAAAGGCAAAACTCTGGATCAATAGTCTTGACCAAGTTGCCTTAGGAATAGTCGACTGGGATGGTCTAGCTCTTGCTTTCTATCAAAAGTACTTCCCACCAGAACGAACCGCACTCTTACCAAGTCAAATTATTGGATTCCGTCAGAGAGGCGACGAAAGCCTTTATGAGGCATGGGAAAGGTACAAAGACTTACAAAGAAAATGCCCTCATCATGGCCTTGATTCATGGTTCCTTGCTATCACATTCTACAACGGTTGTTGTGGCGAATCGCGTCGTATCCTCGACTCCGCTAACAATGGTCGTTTCGATCAAATCGATGTAGAGATAGCTAGTGCGACTATCGAGTCAATGGCAATCCACGATTCTCAGTATAGCAACTCGCGTGCTATACCGCTCAAAGCCAAGCAGGATGATTCAAGTAAAGTAGCACTCCTGGAAGCCCAATTAGCCCTTCTGCAGCAACAAGTAGGAAGCTCTTCCCAATCCAAGGAGCATATCAACGTCACTAACCACGTAGTGGTATGTGAGACATGTGGGATTGGAGGGCATAGTTTTCAAGAATGTAGAAGTTCAATAGAGCAAGTCAATGCCTATCAAGGATATAGGCAAGGCAACGCTTTCTCAAACTTTTATAACGAAAACACAAAAAACCACCCATTTTTGTCCTACAAAAGTACCAACGTTCAAAATCCCCACCAACAAATCCAACAACCATTCATACCACACCAACAAAAGCCTTACAATCCACTTGGTTTTCAAAACCAGAGACCTTCATTCCAACCTAACTTCAATCAACCATACCAAAATCAACCTCAACACCAACCACCTCAAATTCAAGGCCAACCAAATGACTCAAGCTTGAGCAAAATTAAATCCATGCTTCTACAAGTTGTTCAAAAACAGGATTCAATGTTTGCTCAATTTCAAAAGAGTGATCAAGCTCAAAATGCTGCCATCAAAATGCTTGAAACTCAAATGGCCCAATTGGCTGCCTCTAATGCCCAAAGAAAAAAAGGCCAACTCCCACCTCATGGTGAACAACCGAGGGACACCGCAAATGCTATCACCCTTAGGAGTGGTACCACTTATACGGAACCTCAGCAACCCAAAGAACCAACAGTTGAGCCTTCACAAGTAGAAAGCCAAAAAGATTCTCAACCATCCACCGCTAAGGAAGCGGAAGACAAACATGAAAAGAAGGATGAACTCGAAAAGGAACCCATCAAAATTCAAGTTCCATTTCCCCAACGTTTGAGGAGAAATCATAAGGAAACCCAGTTTGGTAAATTCATGGAAGTAGTCAAAAACCTCCAAGTAACGGTTCCCTTCACTGAATTAATCACTCAAATCCCTTCTTACACGAAATTTATGAAGGATATCTTAACAAAGAAGAGGACTCTAGATGATGTTGAAATCATCGCATTCACCGCTGAATGCAGTGCGTTATTGCAAAATAAGTCCCCTCCTAAGTTAAAGGATCCTGGTAGTTTCTCTATACCTTGCACTATAGGCACCTACACTATTGATAAAGCTTTATGCGATCTAGGTGCTAGTGTAAGCGTTATGCCCTATTCCATTTGCGAAAAATTGAATATGGGAATTCTGAAATGCACAAGTATCACCCTGCAAATGGCAGATCGTTCTCTAAAACAACCTATGGGAGTTTTAGAAGATGTACCTGTTAGAGTAGGAAGATTTTTTATTCCAGTCGATTTCATAGTGTTGGATATGGCTGAAGATTCGCAAATCCCTATCATATTAGGAAGACCATTTCTACACACTGCGGGAGCAGTAATCGATGTCAAGAATGGAAAATTGACATTAGAAGTAGGTGATGATAAAGTCACCTACAACTTAAACAGTGCAATGAAGAGCCCTATGCTTGAAGAGCCTTGCTGTTTCCTTGACATTGTCGACTCAATCATTGATGAATCTCTGTATCCATCAATAATTGAGGATCCTTTAGAAGCAATTTTATTATTAGAGGATATCTCTGAGAACGACAGTTTTGAGATCAGTGAGCTGGAAAGGGACCTGACTGGTAAAGAGATACCGTCTGAAGAAGTTGAGGAGTTTATAAGCTTAATTGATGCTCCTGCCAAGGCAGAAGTACATAAACCTGAACTTAAACCTCTTCCCTCAAATCTAAAATATGCTTTTTTAGATGAGTCTGAATATTACCCAGTCATAGTGAGTGCTCTCCTAGATGAAAATCAGTTAAACTCGCTATTGACTATCTTGAGAAAACATTAAAAGGCAATAGGTTATAAACTTGAAGATCTCACAGGCATAAGCCCCGACTTTTGCATGCATAGAATCAACTTAGAAGAAGGCCAAAGACCTTGTGTTCAAGGTCAACGCCGTCTTAATCCCAACATGCAAGAAGTAGTTAAAGCTGAAGTTATGAAATTACTAGATGCTGGCATAATCTATGCAATTTCTGACTCAAAATGGGTTAGCCCTGTCCAAGTTGTTCCCAAGAAAGGAGGAACAACAGTAGTCAAGAATGAAAGGAATGAGCTCATCCCCACAAGGATTGTGACGGGATGGCGTATGTGCATTGACTACAGAAAGTTGAATCAATCAACTCGAAAAGATCATTATCCTCTGCCCTTCATTGATCAAATGCTAGAGAGGTTAGCTTGCCACAAATATTTCTGTTATCTAGATGGTTACTCAGGATTTTTCCAAATTCCTATCCACCCTAAGGACCAAGAGAAAACCACCTTCACCTGTCCCTATGGTACTTTTGCTGATCGCCGAATGCCATTTGGCCTATGTAATGCACCTGCAACTTTCCAGCGTTGCATGACTAGTATCTTTTCCGATTTTGTTGAGACTATCATGGAAGTATTCATGGACGACTTTAGCGTCTATGGCATTTCTTTGATAATTGTTTGACAAATCTATCCAAAGTATTGAAACGCTGTGAAGAAGTCGATCTTGTTCTCAATTGGGAAAAGTGTCACTTCATGGTGAACGAAGGTGTAGTTTTAGGACACATCATTTCTGAAAGAGGTATTGAAGTGGATCGAGCTAAGATCCAAGTTATTGAACAACTACCACCACCTGCTAATGTAAAAGGAATCAGGAGTTTCCTTGGCCACGCCGGTTTCTACCGACGGTTTATTAAAGATTTTTCTAAAATAGCCAAGCCCTTGACTGAGCTCCTTTTTAAGGATGCGCCTTTTAATTTCACGAAGGAATGCCTTGAGGCATTCAACAAAATCAAACGCGCTCTAATCACCGCACCTATAATCCAGTCACCTGATTGGAATCTTCCATTTGAACTTATGTGCGATGCGAGTGATTATGCCGTTGGAGTTGTTTTAGGGCAAAGAAAGGAAAAGTTCCTTCATGCAATTTACTATGCTAGTAAAACCTTAGATCCTGGCCAAATCAACTATGCCACTACTGAAAAAGAACTTCTTGCCATTGTCTACGCCTTAGACAAATTCCATTCTTACCATATAGGATCGAAAGTAATTGTTTACACTGACCATGCTGCTTTGAAATATCTGCTTTCAAAGAAAGAGGCAAAACCTCGGCTTATCCAATGGATCTTACTCCTTCAAGAGTTTGATCTAGAGATCCGGGATAAGAAAGGAGCAGAAAATGTAGTCGCTGACCATCTTTCAAGGATAAGAGTAACTGAAATAGGATTGCCAACACCAATTAATGACTCATTTGCTGATGATTCATTAATGGCGATTACTGACTCTTCTCCTTGGTATGCTGATATGGCCAATTTTCTTGTCAGTCGAAACCTACCTTCTGACCTTTCTTATAACCAAAGGAAGCGATTTTTGCATGATGCAAAATTCTTTGTTTGGGATGACCCTTATCTTTTCAAGCAGTGTTCAGATGGTCTTTATAGACGATGTATCCCCCAGTGGGCAGCTAAAGGAGTTTTAGAAGGATGTCACTCATCTGCTTATGGTGGTCATCATGGTCCGTCCAAGACCGTAGCCAAAGTCTTGCAATCCGGGTTTTTCTGGCCCACGATGTTTAAAGATTCAAAGGACTTTGTTATGGCTTGTGATGCTTGTCAACGAATGGGTCAAATATCCAAGAGACATGAAATGCCTCAAAACGGCATATTAGAAGTTGAAATATTCGATGTCTGGGGTATTGACTATCAAGGACCATTCCCTTCTTCTAACGGAAATCGTTATATCTTAGTCGTTGTTGACTATGTTTCTAAGTGGATAGAAGCAACTGCCACTCCCACCAATGATGCTAGAGCTGTGATACGGCTATTTAAGAAGATCATCTTTCCACCTTTTGGTGTACCCAGAGCCGTGATTAGTGATCGAGGAACTCATTTTGGAGAAAAGCAGTTAGACAGTCTGCTTTCCAAATATGGTGTGTATCACAGACGAGGATTAGCCTACCACCCTCAGACCAGCGGTCAAGTAGAAGTCTCAAATAGAGAGTTGAAAACAATTCTTCAGAAAGTAGTCTCAAGATCTAGAACTGATTGGAGTAATAAGCTCGATGACACCTTGTGGGCTTATCGCACAGCTTTCACAACCCCGATTGGAACATCTCCTTATCGATTGGTTTATGGAAAGGCCTGTCATCTTCCTGTCGAGTTAGAGTATAAAGCTTACTGGGCTATCAAAGAACTCAACTTAGACACTAAGCTTAGCGCTGATAGAAGACTTTTGCAACTCAACGAGCTAGAGGAATTTCGTTTACAAGCTTATGAGAATTCTAGGATCTACAAGGAAAAAACGAAGCGTTGGCACGACAAGAGGATAATTAAGAAAGAATTTAATGTCGGTGACCAAGTACTTCTTTTCAACTCCCGTCTGAAAATTTTTCCGGGAAAACTTCGATCCCGATGGTCTAGACCATTCACTGTCACATATGTGAGCAAGTACGGCTATGTGGAACTAATGACTAGCAATGGTGAGAAATTCAAAGTTAATGGACACAGACTGAAACTCTACTATAGCAATTCTATCATCGGATGTTTAGATATTGTCTATACAGAGCGTCCATCCCCAACCCAATGATTTCATAGAAAAATTCGTCGAGCAAGACGTTAAACAAGCGCTTCTCGGGAGGCAACCCGTGTTTTCCCTTTTTGCATTTTTATTTTAGTTTCTCCCTTTTACGTTGTTTTGTTAGATTTCTTTGCAGATGAAAGAGTTTTTGAAGAATCTCTGACGACCTTCCTTGTCATGTCCAAAAGGCTAGCTTGGGGGAGTTCGCACTGGCTAGTACACTTCATTCTTCTTTCATTTTTCCTTTCTTCCCATTAAGCATCTCATTGCATATTTAGCTTTTGTGCTCACATTGAGGACAATGTGATGTTTAGCTTGGGGGAGGGATTGCATTTTCCCTTTTTGCATTTTAGTTATATTTTTTAAATTTTGAATAAGATAGAGAAGATTTTAGAGAGAAGATTTTTAAATTTTGAACACAATTGAATGCTTTTCATGCTTTGCTTGCTTGTTTACTATGCTATTATGTTACATTTCTCAAACTTAGAGCTTTCAAAAGATAATGATTCAATATTCATTGAATTTTGCATACATGGGGAAGTCTTGTACACAGTAGGCATGGAATGAATCTATAGATGAGTACGCTTGATCTTGACATTTGGCAAACTACATATATTGTAAGGTAGAACCTCCTTAGACTGGTACATCCATACCCAGTCTCATCTAGGTGGGTGTAGTTCTCCTTGTGATGTGTGTCATGTCAAAACGCATAAGTATGGTTCTCATTTCATTTCTATAAGCATTGCATTCATGATTCACTAAGATTTGAAGCCTTTTTTCACTTTGAATTACCCCTCAAAATTAGCCCCTTCATACAAGTGCTTCACAAAATAATAGCTACATGCAAAAACTGCCTACCTTTTGAGCTAGTAGCTAGACTATGGTGTATGGGTGCTCTTTTGAGAAGATATTTTTATCTGTTAAAGTGAATTTTTATCTTTCTAGAGGAAGGCTAACTGCTTTCTGGCTGGGAGCTGTATGAGCGGTAACGTCCACGTACTGCTTCGTGAGAAGGGCGGTGGACGCTATCCTTACTCTCAAGCAGGGAGGGCAAGGAAAGGCTCAGGAAGTGAAGTTATGTTCAAAAGAAAAGAAAAAAAAATGATGAAAAAAAAAGAAAAAAGAAAAGAAATAAGAGAAGAAGTTGTGAGTATCTCCTAACAATGTCAAATCAATGGAAGGAGTTTACCCTTGTGTTTCGTGTGTAATAAGCCAAATTGTTACTTCTGGCTTCATCGTTCATTTTTTGGGAATTAATCGAAAGTTTGTATTGAGTATTCATTTATCATTGGTCAGTTGCTAGCTCATTCTAACCTTCACATGACCATAACTATTTGTCCACCTTTCACCCATTTCCCAAAGCCTTCTTCTTATTTTTCGGCTTCTTTTCTATGTGCATTGTGATCTTTGACTTGTGTTTTGAATTGTTTACCATATTAGACTGCGGACACATTTTCATAAGTCGTAGATAGGTGAGTGTCTCAAAAACATTTACACATAAATAAATCGCCTTTTACATACATGAGTGTTCGAGTGTGCCGTAAGAGTCCATTTGTCAAAAGATCATGCAAGAGCCGAAATTCTGTAGTGAAATTCTTTGCGCTACGCCGTTATGTAAATCTCAGCCATATTTATGTATCATTCTTGCCCACGTTGCTTTTGGGTTATGCTTCATTATGTTTTCAAAGTCTTACGTTGAGATTTGTTTCTTGATGGTATAGTAGCCAATGCTTGCAACCTTGTCCTGGTATTGTTTGTTATGTTTGCTTGAGGACAAGCAAAGGTTTAGCTTGGGGGAGTTTGATAAGTGAATATTTGTATGATTTGAACCCCCAGTTTAGCTCGGTTTTGTATGTCATTTGTGCTTTGTTAAGCCATTTTATGAGCTAATATTGTCTTCTAGGCGAATTCCTGTGTTCTAACTTGTTTTGTAGGGAAAGTGACGTTTCTACACCCTTTTTCTATATTCCCGAGCATTTGCCTAGAACCCGACGATTCGAAGAAGAAAGCTTGACCATGTGTAAGGCATTTCAAGAAGGTTCACTAACTTGAGAGAGAGAAGAAGCAAAGACGGTTTCGTAAGTTGTCGGAAGATTAATCAATTGGGCGGCAGAATTCATCGCTTTACATCAAATCCAAGCAACAAACCCGATTGTAGAAGTCAAGGGGGATGTTGGAAGTCGAGTCAAGCAAAGGAAGATGAAGCGTTAGTCAAGAGCTTCCAGAAGACCACTTACCCGATCGGGTAAGTGTGTACCCGATCGGGGATGTGTGCTGATCCGAGCATGACGGCTCCTTCTTCCTAAATTTGTCCTATGTGTTTAATGCCCGACCTCTTCTCTACGAAACCCTAATACTATAAATAGATGCTCTAGCCTCACAACACAACACACCATCCAATACAACAATCTCTTACACAACATCTTTCCCCTTATATTTTCTCTTTAGTTTTAGTCTTTCTAGTTTAGATTATCTTCAACTTTTGTCTTTTGTTCTTAGTTTATTTCTGTCCATTTCATATCAAAACATTAGTTTAGTTCAATAAGAATTTCAATCTTTGTATCTACTTTGTTGGGTTCAAGAGTTGTAATTCAAGGTACGATATTTCTATGCGAGGGATTTCTATTATTGTTATCGCTTCCATTGTTGATCGTCACCGCCTAGGTATTCCTAATTTATCCTTTGTTTATTGTTCTTTATTACTTTCCATTTGATTGTTATTTTCTAATTTCATTAGATTCATTTTCATGTTGTTATAATCATAGTTTCATTTCTTAGATTGTCATATAGCGTCGTTATTATCGCCACATAGAGAGTCTAAATTATTGTCAAAATCAACTAATCATGTCTATCTTAACTTTCATCGTTAATATCATTTTAGATATAAACATAATCATGAGTGAGTAGTCACCTTTCTAGGGTGTAGGGTAGCCATGTTAGATTGATTAAAAGATGATAATTGGATAAAAGAAATTGTGCTTTTAAAACATTGTGTCTATGCATGTTTGGACTTTAACGATAGTTGACGATTCTTGATCACAATCATTGACTAGTATGGAATTCTTTCCAAGGTAGACATACGAGATTTGAATAGACAAAGCATGAGATAGTGGATTAAGACCTAGTAAATCGCATAAAAAGCCTGCTAGACCATCTGATCTATGATTGTAATGAACACACCATTCTTACGAACGCGCAATAAATTATTTGCATATCCTAAATCCAATTTCATCAATATGTCAATCTACATGTGTGAACCTATTTCCCTAGATGCTTCTCATTATTGTTAAATCATCATTTGCTTTATTGTTTTCATTTTAGTTTGCTCTGTTTTTGCTCTTATTTATGTTCTTTATTAGTTTAGACTTCAAAACCTCAAAACCCAGAAAATTGTTAGATAAAACTCAATAGTGAGACGATTCACAATCCATAGGAAATACCATCTCCCTGAGGATCGACCCCTACTTCCCTAATTACATTAATTTGTTATTAGCCTAGTCTGGGTAATTTATCTTTGCATCAGGCTTGCGA
>JAIUZE010002922.1:0-59112 GCA_022085475.1 Heliosperma pusillum | reverse complement strand
TCAGTCAAGCACGCTTAACTTTTGAGTTCTTTTGCATGGACAACCAGAAAAGAAAGTGCACTTTGTTGATATGAGTAGTACTTTCAATCCCTTTAAGCACCAGTCATTAAGCTTATCAATGGACCTCTTCAACAAATGTGGGGTGTTACAATTCTACTTGACCTTCTAGGGACAACAACCGTTTTAGACGAGGAGGGAACGTTTTCCTCTACTTCATTTTCGGTTTGTGGCTCTTGAACTTCAACAAGTTCAAACTTTCTCCCACTCTGTCTATTAGAAATAATATTGTTTTCTAGAAAGACAGCATCACGAGACACAAACACTTTGTCCTCGTGACGGTTGTAGAAGTAATTGTTGGGGTACAGAGTACGGAAGCGAATAATTCCAACCAAAGATTTAAGAGAAATATGATAAAGACAATAAAAATAACACCAAGATTTTTAGGTGGAAAAACCCTCTTTAAAATAGAGGTAAAAAACCACCGGCGAGAGAGCCAAATATTTCACTATAATGATTTATGGGAGTACAATAATATATCCTCAAAGACTATAAAATAGTCAAGCTAGTAAAACTCTCAATGAGTGTTAAATAATTAACACCTAGAGGAAATAATGGAGAGTTAATAATAAAGAGGAAGATGAGATATGTTTTGTGTTTTGTTGTGATTAATTTATGCGGAGGAATACACGAGTATTTATAATGTTCTTGAGAGTAAATGTTGAAGTGCGTTAGCTTTGCATTTTCATCAGGTTGCATGCATTTTCTTTAGTCCACCATCAGTTCATTTCACTTTGTACTCATTCACCATATGTTTCATACTTCTTCATTACTCATGCCATAAGTTAGAAAACATTCTAACATCTTCTCATTAAAGGAGAGGCATTACTCCAACAATCTCCACCTTGACTCGCCTTTTCTTTTGAAATAATCTCTCTCACCAAGGAAGCCTTGTTAAGTATGAATAATACCAGCTAAGTCTAAGCAATGGTCAAACTTAGCTGCTGGAAGTGGTTTGGTTAACATATCTGCAGGATTCTCTGTCGTATGAACCTTTTCAACAGTCAAATTTCCTGCATCAACAATATCTCGGATAAAATGGCGCTTGATATCAATGTGCTTGGTTTTTGAGTGATGCTTGCTATTTCTGGTCAAGTGGACTGCACTTGGACTATCACAAAATACTACAAGAATATCTTGTTTTAAACCAAGCTCGCTCACCAAGCCTTGAAGCCATATAGCCTCTTTCATACCTTCTGTGGCAGCAATATATTCTGCTTCAGTTGTTGATAACGCTGCAACAGCTTGAAGTGAAGAATACCAACTGATAGCAGAGCCACAAAGAGTAAATATATAGGATGAAATTGACCTTCTCCTATCTAAATCACCACCGTAATCAGCGTCAACATAACCAACTACACCTCCGGGATCAGCTCTATGTTTATCAAATACCAAACCAATATCAGAAGAACCCTTCAAATAACGAAGAATTCATTTCACGGCTTCCCAATGTTCTTTGCCTGGATTGTGCATAAATCTGCTAACCACACTAACAGCATACGCCAGATCAGGCCGTGTGCACACCATGGCATACATAAGACTCCCAACGGCATTTGAATAAGGGACATGTGACATTTGTCTTTTGTCGTGATCTGTTTGTGGACATTGTTCAGATGACAATTTAAAGTGAGCAGCAAGAGGAGTATTAACAGGTTTACTTGCTTGCATATTGAACCTCTCGAGCATTTTCACAATATATCTCTTCTGTGACAATATTAACTTTCCTGCTCGACGATCCCTGTTAATCTCCATACCAAGAATTTTCTTAGCCGGACCTAAGTCCTTCATATCAAATTCAGTGCTCAGCTGGGCCTTTAACTTGCTAACAAGTGACTTATCTTTTGCAGCAATTAACATGTCATCGACATAAAGCAACAAGTATATAAACGACCCGTCAGATGTCTTCTGATAATAAACACAATTATCATAACTACTTCTTGAGTAGCCATGTCCAACCATGAAAGAATCAAACCTCTTATACCATTGTCTCGGAGACTGCTTCAAACCATAAAGAGATCTTTTTAGACGACAAACATAGTCCTCTTTTCCAGGAACTATAAAACCCTCTGGTTGATGGATATAAATTTCTTCTTCGAGGTTACCGTGAAGAAATGCAGTTTTCACATCTAACTGCTCTAACTCGAGATCATGGAAAGCAACTAGAGCAAGTAATACACGAATTGAGGTATGGCGAACTACAGGAGAAAATACCTCATTGAAATCAATGCCTTCCTGTTGATCAAATCCTCGTACGACGAATCTCGCTTTATATCTTGCACTTTCAACACCAGAGATGCCTTCTTTTCTCTTAAATATCCACTTACAACTTATAGCTCTCTTACCCTCAGGTAACTTCACTAGATCCCAAGTTTCATTCTTATGAAGACTCTCAATTTCTTCTTGCATCGCTGCAACCCATTTTGAAGAATCTGCATCGGAGATAGCCTCAGAATAATTTCTAGGCTCATTGCAATCATTCATCTCTTGTGAGGCAGCCAAAGCATAAGCCATATTAGCACTCTGGTCAACATATTTTGGATTCACTTTTCTTGGTCTCTGTTCAGGAAGATTTTGAGCCATGGACCACGGTTCTGGTAAACCTCGTCTTTGTGGTTGACGTTGTTGCTGTGGACTTCTTTGGTCAGTTGTATCGGTTTGTTCATTGGAATTTGGGAGAGTAGAGGAAGTAGGGACATCCTCTTCTGACTTTGAATATTTGACAGCAAACTCCACCTTATCTCTGGTACACTCTTGATCATCTTTACCATGATTAAAAGAAACAACTTCTTTTCTAGAAGATAACATAAAATTTTCATTAAAAGTTACATTTCTGCTATGAAAGGTTTTTCGAGAATCAGGGTCATATAAACGATAACCTTTGACCCCTACGCCATAACCCAAGAATATGCACTTTTTAGCACGAGGTTCCAATTTTCCCTCGTTCACATGAGAATATGCTGGACAGCCAAATATTCTAAGATTAGAATAATCAACAGAGTTACCTGACCAAACTTCTTGTGGAATGTTATTATCAAGAGATCTATTTGGGGAGCGGTTTATCAAGTAACATGTTGTAGACGCCGCTTCAGCCCAGAACTCTTTTCTCAAGCCAGAATGAGAGAGCATACACCGAACTCTCTCCATAATAGTTCTGTTCATACGTTCTGCCACTCCATTTTGTTGTGGAGTCCCTGGAATGGTATGATGTCTAGCAACACCTTTCCTTTTGCAGAAAACATTGAAATCGTTTAAACAGAACTCAAGACCGTTATCGGTTCTTAATCTTTTCACTTTCTTTCCAGTCTGGTTTTCTATCAAGGTTTTCCACTCTTTGAAAGTGGGAAATGCCTCATTCTTGTATTTTAGAAAATAAACCCAGAGTTTTCTGGAAAAGTCATCAATAATGGTCATCATATAATGACAACCTCCCTTTGAAGAAACTCGTGAGGGACCCCAAAGATCAGAATGGATATAATCCAATGTACCTTTGGTTCTATGAATACCCTTTGAAAAGCTAACCTTTTTCTGCTTGCCAAAGACGCAATGTTCGCAGAAATCAACCTTACCGGTACAATGCTTTCCGAGTAGTCCTTTCTTGTTAAGGACAATCATTCCCTTCTCACTCATATGACCCAATCTCATATGCCACAATTTGGTGTCATCGTTAGATGGGACAACAGTAGCTGCAGAACCTGTAACAGTATAACCTTGTAGCACATACAAGCTACCAGATCGATTTGCCTTCATTAATACAAGAGAACCTTTGGACACTTTCAAGACTCCACCTTCAGCTGAATACTTGCACCCAAGTGATTCTAGGGTGCCTAAGGAAATGAGATTTCGTTTCAAGTCAGGAACATGTCTGACACCGGTCAAGGTTCTAGTAACACCATCATGAATTTTAAGTTTTACCGTACCTTCACCAGCAACTTTGCATTGAGCATTGTTGCCCATTAAAACAAGACCACCATTTACTGGTTTATAAGCAGTGAACCAGTTTTTGTTTGTTGTCATGTGAAATGTACAACCAGAATCAAGTATCCACTCATTTCTAGACCTTTGATCTATGTCAGCAGCAACTAAAACATCCCCATCAGACTCAGACTCAACAACACTAGCTTCAGCATGGTGTTCGGGTTGTTTACTTTTACCCTTATCATCTTTTTCTTGCTTCTTTTTAAGATTATAACATTCAGAGACTTCGTGTCCTTTCTTCTTGCAATATCGGCAAAATTTAGATTTTTTACCTCTTGATTTTGACCTGGGCCTACTATTACTACTACTACCTTTTTCAAATGTTCTCCCTCTAATAACCAAACCTTCACCCGATTGTTCAGAATTAATTTCAGTATCAAATTTTTCTTTTGATAAAAGGTGAGATTTGACATCTTCAAAGGACAATGTAATATTATTACCATATAACATAATTTCTTTAAAGTGTTTAAATGAGGGTGGTAATGAGACAATAAGTAGGACAGCTTTATCTTCATCATCAATTTTAACATCAAGGTTCTCCAAATCAATTATAATAGAATTAAACTCATCTAAGTGTGTTTTTACAGGAGTACCTTCTGACATTCGGAGAGTGAATAAACGTTCCTTGAGCCGAAGCTTATTTGCAAGGCTCTTGGTCATGTATAGAGATGCCGGCAGTGGACTTCTCTTTAATGACCTCACGTAAAACTTCACGTGATAAACAAAGTTGAATCACGGACAATGCCTTCTCATCCATTTCATCCCATTGTTCATCTGTCATAGTGGATGGTTTTTTCGACTTACCATCTAAAGCCTTATTTAAACTATTTTGAATAAGAACGGCTCGCATTTGGACTCTCCAAATGGCGAAACTAATTTTACCGTCAAATTTCTCTATGTCAAATTTTGTCGACATTATGAAAAAAAAATCTCAGCTGAAAATAATATATGGCTCAGATGCCAATTTGTTGGGGTACAGAGTACGGAAGCGAATAATTCCAACCAAAGATTTAAGAGAAATATGATAAAGACAATAAAAATAACACCAAGATTTTTAGGTGGAAAAACCCTCTTTAAAATAGAGGTAAAAAACCACCGGCGAGAGAGCCAAATATTTCACTATAATGATTTATGGGAGTACAATAATATATCCTCAAAGACTATAAAATAGTCAAGCTAGTAAAACTCTCAATGAGTGTTAAATAATTAACACCTAAAGGAAATAATGGAGAGTTAATAATAAAGAGGAAGATGAGATATGTTTTGTGTTTTGTTGTGATTAATTTATGCGGAGGAATACACGAGTATTTATAATGTTCTTGAGAGTAAATGTTGAAGTGCGTTAGCTTTGCATTTTCATCAGGTTGCATGCATTTTCTTTACTCCACCATCAGTTCATTTCACTTTGTACTCATTCACCATATGTTTCATACTTCTTCATTACTCATGCCATAAGTTAGAAAACATTCTAACATCTTCTCATTAAAGGAGAGGCATTACTCCAACAGTAATAACCACGTGTTTCCTTAGGATACCCTACAAAAAGACATTTGTTGGATCTGGGTGCGAGTTTGTCGTTAGACTTGTCATGAATATACGCCTCGCAGCCCCAAATTCTCATAAATGACAAATAAGGAGCCTTTCCTTTCCATATCTCATATGGAGTCTTATCTGCCGCTTTAGTTGGGCTACGATTTAGTGAAAAAATTGCGGTTAAGATAGCAAATCCCCAAAATGAATCAGGAAGCTCTGTAAGACTCATCATTGACCGAACCATATCTAATAAAGTTATGTTTCTCCTTTCGGACACACCATTTAGTTGGGGTGTTCCAGGAGGAGTCCATTGTGATACTATGCCACAATCTTTTAGATGTGAATCAAATTCATTATTTAGATATTCACCACCACGATCGGATCGTATGGTTTTAATCTTCTTATTCAATTGGTTTTCTACTTCATGTTGAAACTCTTTGAACTTTTCAAAAGCTTCACTCTTATGCCTCATTAAGTAGACATATCCATATCTACTCAAATCGTCAGTAAAGGTAATGAGATAGATATAACCACCTCTAGCTTGGAGAGTCATTGGGCCACATACATCCGTATGTACAAGGCCTAATACCTCACTTGCTCGTGTTCCTTTTCCCGTGAAAGGAGCACGAGTCATCTTGCCTAAAAGGCAAGATTCGCATACACCATAAGATTCGTAATCAAATGGTATGATAAGTTTCGTTGAAACAAGTCTCTTTATGCGTCGTTTGTTTATATGACCTAAATGACAATGCCAAAGGTATGATTGATTAGTTTCACCTAATTTGAGCTTCTTACTCTCTACATGATAAAGTTCATTAACATTATCTAGAACATAAATACTTCCAATAGAGACGGCTTTACCATAAAACACATCATTAAAAGAAAACGAACAACTATTGTTCTTGATTACAAAAGAGAAACCCTCCGCGTCAAGCACGGATATGGAGATAATGTTCTTGGTCAAGGAGGGTACAAAATAAAAATTATTTAAATACAATTCAAGACCACTAGCTAAGGTGAGTACATAAGTTCCTACGGAAACGGCGGCTATTCTTGCTACATTCCCCATGCGTAGGTCTACTTGGCTAGTGCTCGCACATCCTTCAGCCCCTGTAAATGATTACAAAGGTGAGAACCACATCCGGTATCAAATACTCAAGTAGAAGTGCAAGCATAGTTAATATCTATCATATAGAGAGAAGAGAGGATTATACCTGATGGTGTCACACATCCATCCTTCTTATCCTTCAAGTACTTGGGACAATTGCGTTTCCAATGTCCCTTGCCTTTACAATAAAAGCATTCGGCGTCGGCATGCTTCTTGCCCTTAGCCTTCGCATTGCTATACATTATAGCTTTGCTATTTCCTTTTCCATGCTTCTTAAATTAGGCCTTAGCTTTGCCCTTTCCCTTTTGAACCCCAAGGCTTAAGTTTTTTAACTTCATTGAAAGAACATCCCTTTCTCACTCCCACTTACCTCCATATCCCGTTCGACTTGGGTAAGGAGGGCCTGGAGCTCATGAAAGCTCTTATCCATGCCATGCATGTTATTGTTCGCCCTATTTTGGGCGAACTTGGGAGGAAGTGAGTGAAGGATACGGCCAACCGCTAGCTTCTTTGGAATTTTAACCCCTATACGCTCTAGGGTATCCACATGCTCAACCATCTTGAGCACATGTGGGCCAACCTTTTGGCCCTTGTCTAGCTTGGCTTCAAAAAGCCATGTCATAGCATTGTATTGGCGTATGTTAGGTGACTGAGAAAACGCCAAAGTCACCCTCGAGAATATCTCATATGCTCCTAGGGTGATGTATTGTTGCTTAAGACTAGAGGACATTGACCAAATCAAGACCATCTTGACGTCATTGGATACTTTCAAGTACTCCTCATAAGCGGCTTTGGCCGCATTAGTGCCCTTGGGCCGGGTTCATTGGGAGGGGTTTCGGTCAAGTAGCGCAAGACGTTATTCGATAACGCCCCACTCTTAATCGTTTGCTCCCACTCGACGAAATTAGATCCATCGTCTTTTAAGATGCATTTGTCATTACGGACCCTAGCCATGAGTCTTTGCCAAGTTGAACGGTATTGTTGTTATTGTTTGCCATTTGCGAATTGAATTACTACAACAAAATTAGGAAATATTAACATTCAATGTTTTAAACAATTTTACTTGTGAAAACAATTTTAAACAAGTCACTAATATAATGACCTCTCACAAAATTATATAAGCGATTCCTAGACCCGCATCTTAGATAAAAATGAACATGTTATGCCACCTTTATGTAATAAACAGTAAGTCAACACTTTGACTAATTCTACTCCTAGAACTGTCGGTCGTCGGATTTCATCCAAACCTGTCTCCTAGTCCCGAGATAACGCTTATCCCGTTGAGACCAACCCAATTTAGGCACGTGATCGCATCACCCTACTTACCCGAGGTAAAAAAGGTCCACGTTGTGATTGTCCTAATGAACACGGAATTCATATGTGCTTTAATTGGTAAGGCTAAATCTTAATTCAATTTTAAGTTGTGTGAGAGGTCTTGCCAATTTAGTTATTAATTGCCTATAAGTGAACTAAGTCGGCGAACTTTAAATAACGTTGAATTGACAATCGCGAAATAAAAATGCATGTTGGCGATTTTGGCATGAGCGGAAAACATAAACAAGCAATTAACAATTAATAAATCCTAGTATGGCCACCTAGCTAATCTTATTAACTAGATGATTACAAAATCAGAAACCAACTCCTTGGTCCCTTGCCTCTTCATGGAAAAACTCCAAAATTGCACCGTCTTTTGGAACACCGACTTCAGAAAACTCCGTCTTCATAATAAATAATTACAAAAATACAAATGAATACATTGAAAATTCCTATTATACATTTGATCTATAAAATAAAATTATTAATTATTACAAAAACGGCGATACGAGATCGCAATAAATTACAACCGAATCGGTATTCCCTTACATTACGGGTAATACCGATTAAAAATAATCTAGGCCATACTAGGTACAACTTGCATTAAAATAAATAAATGACATTCATTCATTCAACATAAACAACATAAATAAAATGCTGTAAAAATCATGCCAAAATCGCCCTTAACACTTGTCATGCTCATTCTAGCTCGGTTTTACGGATTTTATCGATTTTTAACCATTAAAAATCAATAATCAACACTTAAATCGTATTTAAGCTCAAACTAATTATATAATCTGATTTAGAACTCAGAATTAGTCCCCACTAATTTTGTTTGTGTTTAATTAGTTTGATTTGATCGTATTTGCTAAACAATAGACGTTTAATCATAACAATTATGAAATAAACCCAAAATAAAATTAAACATCATAAAAATTTGAAACCAAATATTTTTTACATTCTAGGACATTTCCAAGAACTCCAAAAATAAAACAGTTGCCCAAAAAATTTTAAATTAATTTAATGAACAAATAACTTTGTGTTAACGGCTTTATCAAATAAAAATTTTTAAATATAGTAAAACAGTGAAAAAAATTATGAAATTTCACCAACACGATATAAATCAGAAAGTAAAATGTACCAAAAACTTTCATGACCATAAAAGGACGTTGCAATTTTATGAACATTATAATCTCATATTATCGACTTTTATGTTATAAAAATCAATAAACATGCAATACTTAATTAAAAGTCATGCAATTTTACATACAATATGTAAGACATGCATGTGAGATCATATAAAAAATTCATGGCCAGAATAAATATGCAACTATTTTTAGTTAACTTTTAACTCATAAATTGCATGTTAACTCGGTTTAAAAGGCATAAATCATAATAAATAGCAAATATATCCGTAAAATTATTAAATTTGACCACAAACATTTTGAAGTCAGTAGGTAAGCATGCACCAAAAAATTTCGTCCAAATCAAATTTAAACTTTAATTTTTGATTTTATTGGTTATCTTATAACTTTAATAAAAATGCCCAAAATGAACATGCATGCTACAAGCTAGCTCTGATACCACATGAAAGTCCATAGACCCTAATTAGACTCCTCTAATTAATTACTAATCAACTTGTTAATTTAGTATTTAATGATCTATGTAACATGCATGCAAATATAAAGGCATAAATAAACATAAGATGCAATTTCCTTACATTGAGAAATTTGGGTTTCAACGGGCACAATAAGAAACTCTTTTTCTTATTGTTCTTGAGCTACAAATAATAGGATGAACCTTCTTGAATTAACTTTCAATGTAGAAAGTCTCCTTCCAACATGCACCCAAGACTAACCCAAATAATCACTATAATTTTAGACTAGAAAAATATACTGACAAGTAGTGACTAATATTAGATTTATTACTACTCTAGTAATATAGGAATATTAGTTGTTTTGAGAGTTTTAGAGAGAAGTTGGAGGAAATAGCAAACTCAAGTAAAAAATTGAGCAAATGAAATGAACAACCAAAGTGCCCTTTTATACGCACATTGGCCGGGCACCATGCTCAATTTTGAGCCATTATTTTGCTTCTTTTAATCCCATGCAAAATGGTAGAGTGTAGGATAGTATATGATCATGTTCATGTGTCATACATGTCATAATTACATGTTGTAGTGTAAGAAAAAAAAATGAACAAAATCATTCCTTTCACTCACATGGAATCCGGCCTATACATGGCTAAATGGTCCATTTTGATTTTTGATATTTGTCCCACAAATACTTATAATCATATGCTTAATTATCTAGTATAATTAAGTGTTAATTTGATCATATAACAATTTTATGACTCGAATTAATAATCATTATACACTCAACTATTAAGTGATATTTTACCATTATATCAATATATAATGGGTCCCACAATGTCCAGTTAATTTATTTTACAAATCTTTATAAAGATAATTAACTAATTACCTCTACCTCAAAATATATGCACAACCTCAACTAATTTAGTGAATTAATCTTATTTAATTATATTAAAATAAGACGTAAAATTTATTCAGTCAGTTATCGTATAATTGACTAATAAACTTAACCTGTATGAGTTCCTAACTCAATTTCTAATAAACAACTCTCGTAACCAGACATATATCAAATATATATGTAAATAACTAACTAAGCTGTATCATATACAAATAATTAGTTTACTGTTTGGGTCTCATCCTTTAGGTGTGACCGAAAGGGGTCAGTTGATCACCGCCGTAATACGACAATAACGTCTAACTCTAGTCAGCTGATCGTTATTGATTTACGTTAATCAACTGACGTGGAGAATCAATATACTAGTCATCCCACGGATATTCCAAAATGAGATTTAATATATAAATGTACTATTGTGGAGGACACTTACTCAAACACCTTACCACATGCTATTTTGATACAGGCAATACCCCACTATTTACCCCATGTTTCCATCCAGGTTTCTCCATAGGTTTCCACACTTTTTTATGCACCTCTTTCTGTTGAAATCCTATGCACTCTTCCTTTGAATGCCATATACCTTTGCAATTCTCGCATTCAATTGGTAGCCACTCATACTCAACCCCAATAGACACCTCAATTCCACAATCATTATCAAACACAATCTCCTTTGGGAATTCCTGTTTCATTTCCACTTCAATCAACAACCTAGGAAAACTTAAGAAGTTCCTATTAAGAGCATTGTCATCACAACGTAAAAGTTTCCCCACCGGGCTAATTATCTTTCCTCAAGCTCTCACCCCCAATATTTAATGTCCGGATCTTTAATCTTAACCCATATAGGAAGTTTCTAAACATTATGTTTCACTAGATTAGCATCAGGCTTCCATCTATGAACAATTACAGGTTTACTGTCAAACATGAGAGGTCCATACTCAAGGACCTTTTTATGATGTTCCTTCGTCTTAAATCGTACAATAAAGATTCCATTAGACATGAAAGAAACCTTATCAATCGCAAAACCCTTCCACCCCCGAGTAATAAACCCATTAACAACCACCCACCATAGAGGCTGCGCACCCAATATAAAACAATAAACTGCAGAAGACCAAAATTCACTCTCACCTGAGACATCTTCCAGAGTAAGGGTTGGCTTCTTAGAAATAGTCTTCTTCTTACTAGCCCCCACCATCTCATCTTTCTCTGCTTGACTTTTCTTCCATTCTTTCCGCACTCCTGTCCATTCAGTCCCATTCTCCACAGGAACTGTCACAATCGTATCCTCAGCAATCTATTCTACTAAATCCCGTTCATCAAAATCCTCTAATTCATAAGTAATCAACGTTTTTTTTTGTGTTTTTGTGATTATAATTGTGCCTGATTATTGTTTTTCTTAGGCCTAGTCATTGCAAAATCTACAAAAATAATAGGGTATTTCTTTCTCTACTCTCACTCATCACTTTAGCAAAGCAAACCAACAAGTACGCTCAAGTAAGGAAGCTAGAAGTCCTCTTCTACAAAGTCACTACCTATAATAGCTCAATAATACCAATTAATTACTACTAATTACTACCAATTCCTACTAATATAAATCAATTACCACTAACTACAATTATTTTCCCCAATGCTTACACTAACTAGGTCAATAATCATAAACTAGGTCAAATTATCTCAATTATCATACTAATACACATTAAACTATAGTCTATATCATTTTCATCAATTTATAAGATATTCAACAACAATTTTATCATCTATAACAATTTTCCCCAAATTCTACTATAATAACAATAATCTAACTCAAGATAATCAATATAAACTAATTTAGACAAAATATATATAGCAATCTATAACATAAATCTCAACCTAATAATCAATCTAATCAATAATATCATACTAATTACTCTAAACCTAACTTAAAAGATGATTAAATGAAATTACAAGAGTGAGGATGAAAATTACTTATAAAGATTGGAAAAGATGAGAGAAAGATCTAGAAGATTGAATTTCTCAACAAATCCAAGACAAGATTAAGGAGTAATTAGAGAGAGTATCCATAGAGTAATTAGAGAGATATTATATATTTTATGAGAGTTTATGTTATTAATGAAAAACTATGAGGAAACAAGAGACAGAAAAGTCTTATATATTAAGTAGGTCCCACACGGTAATTAAAATAAGGACAGAAGCGAATTCGACAATTACTCATTCGAGTAACACTTCACTCGACCGAGTAACACCTACTCGATCGAGTACCCAAAATACTTGACCGAATGAAAAGATACAGGATGAATCCAAAATCTTCCAAACAGGGTCACTCGACTGAGTAACTCCTTTACTAGATTGAGTCAAGGCTCAGGCATCTTTGACTTGACCGAGTAACAACCCCACTCGGCCGAGTACGAACCATACTGGACCGAGCAACACCTCAACTTGGTCGAGTACGAACCATACTAGATTTTTGGTCGAGTACGCACCTCAAATTGAATCCGATTTGTGTCGAGCCAATTATTGAAATTTGTGATAAAGTCTTAATTCTATCATGCTAACTTTTTGGTGAGTCAGTTAGATTTTTGGATCCCGTCACTTTGCTGATTTATAGGTTATTAGATTGAAATGTTTGAAAATAAACTACGTTGATTTATAGGTTGTAAAAAGATGAGGTAAGAGTTAAGAAATATTAGAAAACATATCCGAAAATTTGTCACCTTTTTTTTATTCCTCCCTCCTCGAACTCATTTTTTTCATATAAAATTAAGAAAGTTAAAATAAAAATAAATAAATAAATGAGTAAATTAGGAGTGAGTAATTAGGACGACCCCAACTACCCTCTAATTAATTTCTAAATCTACTAAATCCATCGTTGCATGTTGTTTTCACGCATTAATTAACCTAAGGCCACAAAACTCTCTTTGTAAGGAAAAGAGATGTTGCTATACTCAAAGTAACCATCAATTTAAGGCATAAGAGTCAATATGTTACTCTATATAGAATTCTTATAGTCTACCTGATGCATTTATAAGCCCTCAATTAGCAATTTTATTATAAAACATTAGCTGTTTATTAAACCTCGTGATTTTGCTGTAAGTACTCCGTACTATTATTACATGCATGCATATTTTCATCACTTAGTCCATAAAGTTGCACTAAACATACAATGAAAGTATGACATTTTGTTCAGAACTATGTATAAGTCTGTTTATTTCACTGTTTTACATTGTAATATCAGATATCTTAATGTGAATTATAAATGGTTTATGCAGAGTGAAAGTAGAATAGATGCAATGAAGAACTACACTTTTGCGCCATTAGCTTGCTGGCAACCCCTCAATTCTGGTATGCTTCTTTTTCGGTATCTTACCTATGTTTTTTGGCAATGGCTGCAAGCGTCTCGGGTGTGTGTGTGTGTTGGAGTCTCGGATAGTACTGCTGTTCAAGTAAAACAATTCTTAATTTAGCCCAAAATGAAGTGTCGAGGCGTGTTGAATGAAGGGTTATTTCGACACATCCAATGTGAAGAGTTGCAAGCAAATAATTAGCATGAAATTCATTTAAGCATAATACGGATTGAGTGGCTTGAATTCAGGAATGTGGCCGATTCCAGTATTTAAGAAAGCCTGTCTTTTGGATATGAAATCGGCCAATTTCACTCGTATTGTAACTAACTTGGAACTTTTATATGTTCACCCAGGACTCGATGAACTTCATTCGACCAATCTTGCTGATCTGTCCATGACGGCGGGCAACAGCTTGTATGCAATGCCTTCTAAACTTAATCTCACATTGGTATGGTGCAAGAATGTAAAAAAGCTAATCAATGTCAATGTATGTAAATTGCAGCAATGATTATCTAGAAGGCGGATTTAATGAAGATAGCTCTTATCAACATTGTTATGGGAGTGTTGATGTTCCATCCCCGTTTCTCAATTTTTCACCAGGTTCAATTCAGTGTAATTGTTGCCCTTCATTGATAGATATGTGCATTGTTTTAAGCTTCTATTTAATCTACAAACTCGATTTCAGCTATGAATTCGTCGTTGATGTCAGCAATACCAACTGAGAATCTCAGCTTCGGAACACCTACTAGTTTGGTTGATTACCAGTGGAGCTTGCCATGTGAACCCGCAAAGAGCGACTCTCTTTACGTTCAATCTTGCAAACCAGTATGCATTTTCTGTCATCCCTTCACTATATATACACTCTTTTCTCAACATATAACCACTATTTATCTTTCATTTTCCCTTTTCTTAGACTATAAAGGATGTAAGAAAATCTGTTAACGGGGCTAGGCTTGGACAAAAAGGCAGTGGTCTCAGTATTCAAACAAGTCTTGAAGCGTCACGAATGAGTAAAAAAAGGAAGGCAATAGAACAATTAATCAATGCTCAAAAACTCAAGGTGTTTTTTACCGTCATGATTGAGTATATTTATCTGCGTTTTGAGATGAATGTATGTGTGCGTGATTCATGACGATTATGGTGAAAATGCAGGTACCAGGTAGAAGGAGCCAAAAATTAAGTGATAAAATTACTGCTCTGCAGGAACTTGTATCGCCATGGGGAAAGGTCTGTTTCTAGACCCATTGTTACTCCGCACCTATAAACCAAATACAGTTCTATCTGAACCTATTTTTGATAAATGGCAATTTCGAAACCCCTTTGCAATAGTTTTTATTTGGTACTCCGTAATAATTAACCGATTGGTTAAGAAATTTCACATTGTTTACGAAAATGCAGACTGATACATCATCAGTTCTCCAAGAGGCTTGCCTTTACATCAAAATAATTCACCAAGAAATTCGGGTATGCGATTTCATTTCTAAAGATTGGTTCTTAAATGTTTGTTCTTGTTTAAACGCTAACTTATTCAAGAACCCCTATTTCAGAGGCTGAGCATCTCCTATTTCGAGGGATTATCACTACAAGTTCACTTACAGGTGCACCTTAGTCCCTATTGATTTTTACCTGCCTTATCTTTGTTAATACATTATATCAGTTCATGTCTTAACTGATGATGACAGTTGATTCTGTTACAAAACTGAAATCAAATCGATTTGAAGGAAAAGTATCTAACCAAACTCAAGGGCAAAAATCGAAACACGATCTTAAAAATTACTAAACGAAAGCCTTTACCAAGTCTTTTAATACCTGAAACCGACTAATATTTAAATTCAACTCTTGGTCTTTAAATTCTTTGTTGGACTAAAAAAAATCTGTTAAGAGTTAAATTTGGTTTTGGGGTCAAATTTTTGATTGAGTTTGTATTTTCGGATTATATAACGAAAAACGCTAGGTAATGCAACTTGGGATTTGAATCGGGTTTGAATTTGTATCGGTTATCCTTTGTGATGGACTCGTAGGGTGAAGCAGAGAAACAGGGGGAGTTGCAAAGCAGAGGACTATGCTTGGTTCCAGTATCAATCATGAAGAAACTAACCCGAGAAAGTTGGGGAGATCAGCATCAGACTGCATCTAGGAACATTAGAAGACTATAAATTATCAAGTTTTGATTTCTCGTGACACAAATATCAGAAGGCTAGTTAATTAATAAGTTAAACATTCATTTGGTACATTAATAAAATTATCTATACATTTGAATTTAGCAATGCAAGTTTCAATCATCATTGATCGTTTCAGTAGCCAACATCGTAGTATGCTTTTACTTTGTGAGTGCCTTATTAAGGATGGGATGACGTTATTTTCAGGGTATAATACACTAATACCCTCTTGGGACTTGGCCTCTCTCGCGATTCACTTAGGCGCAGTGGTGGAGCTAGGGGGGGCTAGCAGGGGCGGTCGCCCCCCTGGCGGTTGAAATTTTCGAAATTTTTAGTGAAATTTTTCGAAATTTTTTAGAAGTACCTTATGAAAATAGTCGTTCGCCCCCCCTGAAATTTTTTGCCCCCCTAAATTTAAATCCTGGCGGCGCGTGAAACATAATAGAGTGGTTGATGGCCATCTAAGTCCTCATTCATCAAGCTCAACTGGAATAGCTGCTGTTTAAAAAAAACAAACTGGAATAGCTTACTATCCTGTAACTGCCATAAAAACAAATTGTTGTAAATTCGTAATATCAAACAAAACAAAATAAGCTAGCTTTAGATAAACTAGTTTACAAAAGTATTCCTTTGCATTTCAAGTACTCTGTATGACTGTATACTTATTAATTATTATTCATATACTAATTTAGCAAAAGAACATATATAGATACGGAGAAAGAAATGAGCAATGCTAAGAAGTTTCTCTCTTCATAACTCTGGTTAACCTTTTCCCGTCACAAACAATTAAAAATTACTCCTATAAGAGTAACAATGATTGAGCCAGAGGTAAGTTAGGTTTAGTTGGTCTCATTTAAGACGGGATTTATCCGTATTTAATAAAGACGGGTTGGATCCCCTCTCACAAGGACACAAGTGGAAGGGCAAGTGAGGAACTAAATGGATCCCCACTTGGCCCCCACTTGTCTCCTTATGAGAGAAAATATGACCCGATATATGCCGTCTTCAATGAGAATTTCGAGTCATTGGTGGGTCGGATCAACTTTCAGGTATATTTTGGGTTATCATTCGGGTTGGGTTAGTAGTTGGGTCAACTCAGTAAACGAATCGGGTTGACTCAGGTTACGGCCATCTCGGGTCGGTTGGCCTTAATCGTATTAGGTCAAGATACAGCTCATCATCGATTTCGAGATGCAACATTTTCGGGCTTGTCGGGTTGGGGTCGGGTAACTCGGGTCGGTTTAGAATTGCCTCCTCTAGCCGTCTAGCTTGAACAATAGTTTTGGGGATCTTCTCAAATAGAAGCTTATGTCTTGACCCAAACGTATAAAACCCGAAATTAAACTTTCCAGGCGTGGAGACCTGGGACGAAACCATGAAGATTCAGCAGATTTTGTATCGCTCAATGCACTCCTTAGCTACACCAACCTCCGAATTTGCAACAATACTCTCCAAAATGCCAACAAACTACCAACATTATATTTCATTACTTCCTTCTTGTAAAGATTTAAACTCCGTTTTCCGCATTCATGGCCGTTTATTAGTCTTAGGCATAGCCCATTATAATTCCACACTTTCCCATTTAATTAACACCTACTCATTGCACCAAAGATGTGATCTTTCTCGCTTAGTTTTTGATTCTATTATTAACCCTAATGTATTTTTGTATAATTCTATGATTAGAGCTTATACTAGGTCACTAAACCATGATTATGCATTGAATTTGTATAATACTATGTTGGAAATTAAATTACAACCTGATAATTATACTTATACTTTTGTGCTTAAAGCTTGTGCTGCCAAATTGGACTATCAACTTGGGGTTGACGTTCATAATGATGTGATTAGAAGAGGGTTGGAAATGGATGTGTATATTTGTACTAGTTTGGTTGATATGTACTGTAAAATGCATCGACTTGATTGTGCACTAGAGGTGTTTGATAAAATGCCGAAAAGAGATATCGTCTCTTGGAATGCTATCATTGGAGGGTTGTCAAAGGATGCTGATTTCTGTAAGGCATTAATGCTTTTTAGGAAGATGCAAACTGGTGACAAAGGGATTGTGCCGAATTCTGTTAGTTTGTTGAATATGTTTCCTGCTCTTTGTAATGTAGAGGATGTTAGGTTATGTAAGTCTGTTCATGGGTTGGTTATTAGGAGGGTTTTTTCTTCAGAGGTTTATAATGGTTTGATTGACGTGTATGCTAAATGTCGGTTGATTGAAGATGCTCGTACTGTATTTGATAGGATGCGTGGTAAGGATGATGTGTCGTGGGGAACAATAATGGCTGGCTATGTCTATAATGAATATTTCTATGAAGTGTTGGAGTTGTTTGACAGGATGAAGGGTAAAAATGGAATTATGAATATGGTATCGGTTGTGAGTTCCTCGACAGCTGCCTCTGAATTGAGAGATTTAGAGAAAGGGAAGGAGATTCATGACTATGCGATACACCACCATATCGACTCAGATGGTAAAGTTGCTACTTCTCTCATGACTATGTACCTAAAGTGTGGAGAATTAGGGACGGCTAATCGGATTTTTACGTCACTTAAGGAAAAAGATTTGGTTACTTGGTCTGCCTTTATAGCCGCTTTAGTTCAAGGTGGATTCCCAAAAGAAGCCATGTCTCTGTTTAGTGAAATGTTGCATAGCAAGTTAAAACCTAATATCATAACTTTGTTGAGTGTCTTTCCAGCCTGCGTTGAGCTTTCTCTACATAAATTGGGTAAAAGCATACACTGTTATTGCCTTAAAGCCGTTATGGATTCAGAAGTCGCAACTGGGAATGCTTTAGCCTCAATGTATGCCAAGTGGGGATTTTTTCGCCAGGCATTAACTGTTTTCCATAGGATACTGTACAAAAATGTTGTTTCGTGGAATTCTTTAATAAATGGATATGCTCAGAGCGGAAAAACTCAAGAAGTGATAAAAATGTTCCATGAATTGCTATTATCAGGAATAAAACCCGATTCTGAAACTATGGTTGGAGTGCTACCTGCTTGTGCTCTTTCTCATCATCTAGACCAAGGGATGTGTGTACATGGCCTAATAATAAAAAGTGGATTTTTGTGCGATTGTCATGTGCGGAATGCTCTGATCGACATGTATGCCAAGTGTGGGAGGCTGTCGTTTTCTGAGTCATTATTTAATGAAATAAATTTTACCAAGGATGAGGTCTCTTGGAATGCCATAATTACGGGTTATGTGCAGAATAGTTGCTTCAAAGAAGCTATGTGTTCTTTTCACAGCATGATATCTGAAGGTCTGACGCCGTCTGCAATTTCTATAGTGAGTGTGCTTCCTGCAATATCGCATTTAACTTGTCTCCCTCAAGGTATGGCAATCCATGCCTATACAATACAATCAGGGTACCAATCCAATACCCTCATTGGTAACACACTTATTGATATGTATGCGAAATGTGGATGCGTGAATTTTTCTGAAAGGTATTTTGAGGAAATGGAATACAAAGACACAATTACATGGAACACGATGCTTGCTGGCTATGCAATGCACGGGCACACTAAGCGTGCTATCGGAGTTTTTTCACAGATGCAAAAAGAGAATGTCATGCTTGACTCTGTGACTTTTTTGAGCATATTGTCAGCGTGTAGACATGGTGGTTTAGTGGAAGAAGGAAAAGAAATATTTAATTCCATGTGTATCGATTTTCATCTTGAGCCTAAGTTGGAACATTATGCTTGCATGGTGGATTTGCTTGGCCGTAGTGGTTTATTTAGCGAAATCTTGGACCTGATTGATAAGATGCCAATGGAACCTGACGCAGCTATTTGGGGGGCCTTGTTGGGTGCTTGTAGAATGCATTCCAATTCAGAATTGGCTGAAATGGCTTTGAATAATTTATTGAAACTTGAGCCTGTAAATCCAGCTCATTATGTAGGTCTATCCAATATATATGCTCAATCTGGCAAATGGGTTGAGGCTAAAACCACACGATTGAAATTAACTGACACCGGCCTTAAGAAAATACCAGGGCACAGTTCTATCATGTCTTGATGCACACAACTTCTTTATGGATTAAAGTTGCGTAAAGTGGACCCACCGTGCCCTATCCTTTTACTGAAGTCCATTTGAGGCACCGCGGTATTCTTCTTGTTGTCCTAGACTCCTATGTATAGCTTCAAAGTTTGAATTTGTCGTATTTTTGTGAAAGAAAGCTGCTCAAAGATGTGAGGGGATAAACATATCTAATATAAAAAATGGCCTTTAATAACACATTGCTCTTATACCACCCGACTTGTGTTGTGATAACGATACATGGTTCTCATTGATGGTAATTCTTGTTGCATTTTACAGTTCTCTGTTCCCGAAATTTATGAAACTGCCAAAATCTGATTAGTTTTGGTCTGATCATTAATAGTGCTGTTGTATGTGTTATGTCAATTACATGTTACTAGCCAGACACGCCAAGGAAGAGAAGTTGCAAGTATTTCAGCCTCAACATCCATCTTGGCAGCTATCAAGTGTTTCAATGTATGTTTTTTGTGAATATATTTGAATTTTGATTCATCTTCCATCGAAATCTTCACTAGTCTTTAAGATTGCTACTAAGTTGGCCTTTCTAATTCTTGGTTTCCTTTACTTGTTTTTTCTGCAATTGGTGCTACCTCCGAGCCTTCTTTTCCATGGAGCCAAAGATTCACGATATTTTGGTTTGCATCATGATAAAATAAAGTTAAATGGTTCACGGTTCTGTTTTTTCCTATGTGAAATAGGTCTTTTGGAGAGATTATAGATGCCATTTTCATTTTGGACCATGCAAAAGTCGTTGAAATACTAGAGTAATGTTACTGTTATTGTTGTACTCGTCACCATTGTCGTGGATTCTGTTTCCAGTTGGACTCCTTTATCTACATGAATTGGGATAGAAGTTACTCGCAGTCTTCTTTAATGAACTCTTTTTTTTTTCAATCTTTTGTAAGGGCTTCTTTGGATTGGGGGATTTGGAGAGAAAGAGAGGAGGAGGGATTTTCTTGTTTAGTTATCAAATAGGGTAGGAGAAATGGAGGGGGATGGAAATAGAAAGATCCATTTTCCCTCCTCCCATGCATATTAGAATTTATCTATACATAGTAGAAAAGATGCAAATTATATATTTAGACATAAAAAAAAACAAATGCTAGTAGCAAGATTTTGTCGTGAGAGATCATGGAAAAGGCTAGAAGGAGCTATTTTCCAATCCCTCTGTGTGAGGAAATATGAGAGTCTTACAGATTGAGTTTTGATGAGAGGTTTGAAAATAATGAACCCTCTCTTGATAACTTGAAGAAAGCAGTTCTACAAATGTCCTCCTCTTTAAAATTTGATTGAAAGTGGTAAAAGCGTATTCCAAATGTATTGTACTTGTAAGGCTGTTACCATCAAATGAAAAACAATAGTATGTTGTTACTAGCTTTCGAATGAACAGTTGCATAACAGTGAGAGTTTTCCTATTTTTAGGCTTGTAAATACCTTGGTCTGAGTTCACAAATGTACTTGTCATCTCTATGTTTCATAAACATTATCATAAATACTTACTTTAAGCTGGGTCATTTCTTGCTTTATTATTGTTGTGCTTATTAATGAAAGTAACTATCCTTATCTGAAAGTGCTTGCGGTTTTCGCTCTTCAACTGATTTTAGTATATTATTCTGGGAGTAGTCTTAAAATGAAATACCACATTCTCGCTAGTGTTTTATTTTATTTTTCTCGAATGTGGTGCCGACTTGCTTTTTTTTTTGCAACCTTACTCTGTATGAAAAACCTATCCCAGGAAACTCTTATTTCTGATGAACAGGCCACTCTTAAGAACAAAGGTGGCCCTCTTAAGCTAAACGACTTGTTTTATTTTAATATTTTAGTCTGCTAAGTTCCAGTACTGTGGCATAATGTGATGAAGTGCAGTAGCATTCTTTATGACCGGCCTGGCTATTTAGTCCAGTGCTTTCTGTTAACCAGGAATTTGATAGTCTTGTTCTATTGCCTGCCATGTTTTACTTCTTTTCATTTCATTTCCATGGTCCTGGTCGATGTTTATATCTGTCACTGTCCTCAGATGTTGCCCTTTCTCCCCTCAAACTATGGACGAAGCTGACTCTGGTGGCCAGTTTCACTGCATTTAATTGGCAAGGCAAGTGAATAAGGTTACGCTTTTGCCTTTGTTACTATTCACATACAGAACAATTTCTATATGTAATCTCTTAAATTTAATCACGTTTCTTGCTCTGGGTGTTACACTTTTGTGACTATTTACTGACCTTAGGCCTTAGGGGTCCGTTAACAGAATAAATTGATCAAGGTCATGGCTAACTGTTTGGTTGGAACTTGACCTTTCTGTTTCCATTTGAGAGCTGAATCCTCATCTTCCCAATAGTTACCCTACCCACACTACCATTAGTTACATTTTTTGGATACAAAGGTAGAAGGAATGGGGAGGGAAATGAAAGAGGGAATGGAGCCATCGCGTTGTCCCGCCAAATCTTTCATGTGTTTGGAAAGATTTATTTATGCTAGTTAGTAGAAGGGAAAATGATTCCCTCTATTGCATTCCAACTCAATTTGTTATCGAAACAAAGAAAATTATTCCCCACCCATTCCTGTAAAATCCATACACCCAACTCAAGGACTCAAGCCTGACATCACATTGCAAGGTGAATGAAATGACAAGCCAACCACCATTCTCTGAATTAATCTTGCAGCCTTTATAACTCCTTGCTGTGTTACGGCTCAAAGGTACTACGCTCCCTATTCTCCTCTCAACGTCTTCATTTCTCCATCCTTTAATTCTCCAACTCTCCTGACCGGTGCTTCATTATATATTTCAAATTATCCAAATCAACACTGTAACTCCTGTGTCTTATATATCCCCACAAACAGATCAATTTGCTATCCCTACAAGCAGATCAATTTGTTGCAGAATTGCATACATTTTGAATAGACGCATCAAAAGCAGTCGAGTTATATGGCGAAGTTAGATTGAATTAAATAATTTGAATCGGAACAATAGAACTGTACTGCAAATCTGGAAAAAAAAGGTGGATCTCCATTCTCCATGAACACCTTTCTTCTGTGCTGTAGAAGAGTTGGAAGAAACATAGAGGATTCATTCAAAAGTCAGTCGAAAATGCTTTTATCAGCCAGCTAATTGACAATAAAGTACTCCGTATCTAATTTAAACCTGTTTAAGTACTGATGCTAGGTTGCATGACATCTTACTTTCTCATGCAGTGTATCAGTCAGCTACTTTGTTGTGAGCCCGGTTAAGCCTTCTTAAAATGGTGTTCGGCCATGGTTTTTTGACAATAGGCACACTACTAAAAATGTCTGGATGGAGTGTCATGTCAGGTGTTCACTCTCTTGAGGTGTTATAATATGATCAAGCAACTCAAACTTCAAAAGGATTGTGTTAGATATGAAAAGTTATACAATTTGATCAAGGCCTTATTTATACCAGACAATTGAAATTGGTTTGGTGCTGACAGCTTACGACGTATCCTTGTTTAGTTTCATATTTAGTTATTGAATTTTTTGTTTGTTTTTTCAAGTAGCATGACTTCACCTACTACTACGGACACTAAATTAGCTTGTATGAAAAGTTTTATGCTCTATGATTAATTTCAGTACTAGGGCCTTATACACTAGCAGATACATTGACGTATAAATGCAATTGTTCGTATGTGCTGCTGATTTTTTTAGGAGAAGTGTGTGCGGAACCGGTAGAAGCCTGAGTGAGTGCAATTTGAAAAATCTTGCTGTTCTGCAGGTTAATATTTGTAAATCATAATATAACTGTTGCTTTTGGTGGGCAAATTTTACGGTTTCTTAATTTAAAATTTCCTTATATTTTTCGTTTTACGCATCAAGGCCTTCTATTTTAAATTCAGGTTTCCATGAAGATGGGAAATTTTTATGCAGCAATGGTTGCTGATACTCAACTGGTTCTTTCTTCTTCTTTTTCTTAAAAAAATTCAGTTAGTGACTTTATTTCATACGTAAAAGCTTGATGTGCAAATACTTATCTGTCTTCTTAATATTTGTAGTGTTCTTCTGGTTTGTGCAATCCCAACGTAATAAAGAAAGAGAATGAAACAGAAATAGGTTTTGCACCCTCAACCTACATATAAATGAGATTAGACGAGTGAAATTGGAGTCCGTTTCAGATCTCAGATGTATAAGGTCGATTAGGGGTACGTGTTAGAATGTTTTTGCAACCGATTTGGACAGATCAGAGAAGCAACTTGAGGCTCAATTTTCAAGATGTTAGGGTACTGTTTTGGACATCATATGTGTTGTGGTATATAAGCGATGTTGCAGACATGGGATTCTGACTTTGATAGGTGGCAAAGGGGTGGTGCAAGGTGGTTTCAATCGGTGTCAAAGTAGGCTGTTTAGAAAGGTGGTTCTGGTTATTATGATGTGAGGTTATGAGCGGCTGTTTTGGTGAGTGGATCAAGGGGTCTTCTCGTGGTTGTCGTGGATGGTGAGTGTGGTGACACTCATTCCTTTAAATATTTACTTCCTCCATTCAACTCCACTCTACCACTTTCTTTTTTGTACACTATTCACAAGCGATCATATAATTGCAATTTTCTCCCAATATATAAGTAAAAAATATATTCATGTGTGATCTTGTTTGATTCGTCTTTACGAGTACATTATTAATATCTAACTTTTATAATTTTTGCAAACACATAGCTAACGATATTTACCGTGTAAAACCCGTCTCGGCAAATGTGAAAAAAATTTTTGGTAGAGTGGAGTTGAATGGAGGAATTATTAATTAGACACTCATTCCTTTTAAGCGAGTGTATTAAATTGTCAAATGTAAATTCCTCAAATAAACTTCAAATCAATTTTGAAATAAATAAAACATTTTAACACAAATAAATTCAGTTAATTAAACATTTTACTCTGAATAGCATCTTAAATCAATTTCAATGAAATTATCTGTCGGTGGTGAACCTCTCGTACATTAGTGTCTGATCATAATTTGGATGTTGGTTGAGATTTATAAATATGATTATTGTGACGGATACGAGTATATACAGAATCTAAGTCTTATCAACATAAATGAAACAAAATGCATTAAATGATATAGAAGAGAGAAAAAAACGCACACACGCTATGAGATTGCATTTATACCAGCGGGCAGCTTTATCTGATCAAAGCGGGGGCAAATATAAAAAGGAATGAGTGTCTGATTAATACATATTTGCATATTCTAGTTTATTTTGATGCCACATCACAACCTAAAAAATTACCAAAGTAACACCTCCACATAAAGTAAAGTATATTAAAACTCCTTATAAAAATGTCATTATCTTTTTATAACACACAAGTCAAAGAAATCAAATGACATCATTCATAATTCTTAAATTAAATGTGTGTTAAATATTTATCAACAGTTTTTAAAAATATGACACCCATTTACTAAAGCTTATGAATAGTGTAGTGAAGTCTCATTTCTCCCTTTAATCGCGACCTTCCATGCTCATTTGGCTTTCATTCTCCTCTCATTTTTTTTTTGACAGCATACAAGACATATCTATTATATAACAGCCTTTCTGGCTACATTATGAGCTAATTTGTTACAAGCTCTCGGACAAAAACTAAAAGTCAAACAATGAAACAAAGCAAAAAGAGATTTGATCTCCTTCATCACCGATACTATTTCGCTTTCAGCTTGTGATATGCCTGCAATAGTTTGTATAATATTAAGTAATCCGACTTTATTTCTAAGTGGTACCATCCATTAACCAAGGCCCATCTCATAGCCTCTTTGATTGCCAACGTCTCAGCATGATAAGGTTAAATCGCCTTTACTGACATTCCTTTGCTCTTTATTTCCTGATGATCCTGAGAATTTGCCACCATACCTAATCCCACTGTTAGTCTATCAAACCAAGCCGCATCAGAATATAGTCTCTCTTGATCCGCAACCTATAGATTTCACGACCCACACCTTGTTACCCTGGTTAAAGCTTTTAGATGATGGTCCTTCTTGTGATACACGGGTTTCACGATTCTTTCCAAACTGTGATATACGAGATACCACTGATGGAGAAACGAGGGATAAGCGTGAAAACACGCATTTGTGGAGTCGCCACCAACTTTTGAGGGAAGTTGGAACCGTTCGAATACTTTATGTCATGTCAAGACACAAAAGAATGAGATGAACACTAAGAACTCGTTACCCTTAGCATTCTATGTCTAGAATGACTCTCGTGGATGCCAATGAATAGCAGGAGAAGACCCTTTAGAGACTTCAAACTCTAGTCTGACTTCGACTCCGATTCTGATCTGAATTTGTTGTCTTCTGGTTCTTTCTTGAACATCTCTTTTTCACTTTCCAACATATGGATTTCCTCTTTGACTGGGAGATGAGGTGTGAACAATCCAAGGTGGATTCCTCATCTGTAGTCGTTAGAACTTCAAGAGGGTATTTAGGCTTGCTCCCAAGAGGGATGGGTAGACGACCGTCCTCAAACATATCTTGAATGACATGTTTCAACTTGTAGCATTGCTCCGTATCGTGTCCTTTGCCTCTATGATATTCGCAGTAAGCGTCTCTATCCTAGAGCGTACCTTTCTTTTCCGGGTCAGGTGTAGGTCCTATAGGTCGAATTTTGCCTTGTTGTATCAACCTTTCCAAGGCATTGGAATATGTGTCGCCAAGGTTGGTGAATTTCCTTTGAGGGTTGCTCTTCTTGGATGGTTCGACATATTTGACCTCACCGGGTTTGTTGGTGGAGCCATAAGAACGACTCATTGAACCTTGATACCCACGACCTATCGATTTGGACAAGAGTCCTTTTCGGATATCGTTTTCACTTCTTGTTCCCAGCACAATCAAGTCTTTGGAAGACTTTATATTTTGGTATTTCAGATGGTTTCCATAAACGGGTCTCGGGATGTCCACAAATTTCTCTACAAGAGTAGCTTCATCTGGACGTTCAACAAGCTGTATGCTAGTTTTCCTTCGTTTATTTAGGAAGTAGGTGAATCCTTCTTTCTTATCTTGGGTAAGAACCTCTAAAGTGCGCTTATTGACTTGAATGTGATCCAAAGGGTTCTCATGCCTCTTGAACTTTGGGGATGTCAGTCATGTTGAAGTTGGTTGGCAATTGTGTGTTCACCGCTTCATAGTCGCGATTATTCTCCCTATAGATGTCATCTCCCTTAAGATACATTAGTTGCTCCTCCAAGTTTGGAGTCGCTTTTTAGCTTCGGTAGGAACCGGCTTGAGACTGACTTCTGGTTGTCCCACAAAAGGTGCGAAGTCACCATGCACACTGTAGGGAATGTATAAGGAGGAAGTCTAGTTTCCATGGCGACAACTCGGTCCTCCATGGCATTAAGGCGAGCATAAGTTTGGTCTTGACTTGTCTGGAGATGGATGAGGGCAGCTAGGATTGTTTACTTTGTGGAATTTGGAGTGGGTGACCAAACTTGAGGAATATTTTCATAAGCGAAGACCGTCGCATTTTAAGTTTTATTGAATCAAATGATTTGATTAATTGACGTAGCGCCATGTGTTTGGCAATATGTATGATTTGGAATTGGTACTCATTCTTTGCTTGAGGCATTAGGAATTGACTTTCGAGGATGAGAAGGTTCGTTGTAAATTTAGGATAATGAGTTTGAAGTAAATTGAATCAAGGGAGTTTCATGGTAAGTCTCCTTTACCTTGTGGTTCTTAGCGAACATGTTTCCCTAGATATAAATATTTTGTTGGTGGTTTCTAATAATAGTTTTGATGAAACTAAGAATATTAGAGTACGTAATGAATCTTTCATGTGGATTGTTAGTTGTGGAGTCTACCGTACCGATAGACTTTAGTAGATACTAATTGGATTTGAAAAATTAGATTAGTGGCTTGAAGTGTCGTGATTATGAAATTTTTTTTGCAGGAATCTAATGAGTGAAAATGTTGAGTTGTAAATTGGGTAAATTGCATTCTCTTGAGGACTGGTTTATTCGCGAAGTTGGTGATATCGAGTTGTGAGCGACCTTTGAATTATCATGGATGAGAGATAGGTTTAGAGTTCATCCTTCCCTTTTCCCTCGAGTTGACCCTTGCTCAAGTTGCTACTCTTCAATCCTTCCCCTTTTTGGTCCATTTTGCTCATTGGACGTACCTCTTAGTATCGTGATTTGTGATTTTGATGTTCGAGTCGCTCTATGTACGTGTAATGTCTTCTTGTTGTGATTCTATCTTTGAGAAAACCATCAAATTTCCATATTGTATTTCTAATTTAACGTTTCAAAGAAGTCTAAAGATGGATTGTGTACCCTCTTTTGGAGAAAATGGATTTCTTTGCTTTTATATTTGAATTTTGCGTTTGGTTGGATGTTTGGACTTGTTATTGGAGACGTCTGGTGACTAGTCATGTACTTACTAACGTATGTTTGATTTTCGATTTGACTATTTCGACATTGATTTGATCTGGATAATTAGAGTTCTCGTTCGCGACGGGTACTCTTGATATCTGTAAATAAAGTTTCGCACTTATGAAAAATCTCCTTAAACCATTTTCGAGAAGAACATCATTTCATAAATGTTTCCCTTGTAAAAGCTTTCGTGTTAATTTTGAAAACCGATTCTTATCTTTGATACTTTTGTTTTCTACTCTCAAGTTTCGAGGACGAAACTTTTTAAAAGGTGGGGTGATTGTAACACCCGCAAATGTACCCTATTTTATTTTAAAAATATTATACGGATATTAGTTAGCGTAATTTTAGATTTAGTCTATAACTTAGTTTCCCGTGTCTAATTTAGCAAATCTGAGTTCGTATTCGGACTCTACTCGAAATTCCGTGTGGGTTACGCCTTAAGCCGCTTTTGGGCTTTTTCCCTAATTCCTTTTTCCACTCACCTTATACCCCCCTTATATACTCGTTTTTCCACTCATCCTCTTCACTCACCTCTTCTTCCTCATACAAACCACCAAAACCCTAACCACCATTTTCTTTATCAACTCAAGCTTCTCATAACTCATCCATTCCTCACTCAAATCACTTGATTTTCATCATAATCTTCCTCTCTTATCGTCCTCTACCTTGTGTGCTAATACAATTACCGTCTTTCTCATTTTCAATTTTTCCGTCTTTCTCAAAGGTTAATTATATTCAACTTTTGTTATCTAATTGTAGGTGGAGACCTTCAAGACCTCGACAAAGACTACTACTTAGTAGAGGAGGACCTAGACGAGGATTGAAGACGCGAAAAGGTAACGGTGAAGGGTTACGCGATATCATTACGTGTTTTAATGTGTTTTCGATGGTAGTAAACGTATTTAGGATAGGATTAGTATTCATTGAATTTGTGTTTGTTGATGATAGATATTGTTTGTTGATAATTGTTAATGTTAGTTGATGATAGTTGATATGTGTTGATGATTTTGGATGATTCTTAGTGATATGTGATGGTTTTCGTATGCATGAGGTCCTAGCCGGCCGACCGGCCGCCGGTCAGCTGACCGGCTGGGAAGTGGCTGATGTTTTATTAATGTTACGTGAAAATTTTGGTATGAAGTAAGTCTCAGCCGGCCGACTGGCTGAGACACACCCTATATTTCCTTCATTTTCTCAAGTGACATATGGTCCAGCCGGGTAGCCGGCAGCCGGTCCACTTGACCGGCTGGATCATGCTGTATTTAAGATGATTTTCAAATGTTAATGTGGTGCCAGCCGGGTAGCCGGCAGCCGGTCCACCTGACCGGCTGGCACACGCTGCCTTTCTTTCTCTATATTTTCTTATACTTTCATTTATAATAGTTCGCATGGTTCGTTTATCGTATAAATTTACGTAATAGCTTTAAATATTCATGTTTAGAATATATGATATTTCATTCGCTTGTATCGCATGTTTTGCGACGGTTTTTGATATATCCCACTATGAGTCGGTTTTACATATGTCTTGATTTGAGCACAATTTGTTATGTGCTAGGAACTCTCATTCCCCGGCTACCTCCTCGCTCGTAAGGTGAAATGTCGGAACGAGGAGTTGTATCCTTATTACTTAATTGCATGTTTTAGTGGGCATATGACGACGTTGTTGGGAGGCGAACGCTTTGCTCTAATCGACCCGGCCGTCAAATGTTGTATACTTGCGAGGTGGTGTCATTGCATGTAGCGTACCGCTTGTTTATGATGCTTGTGCTCTTTTCCGCCTCTTTCGTGAAGGTTGACCGAATTTGGGGTACTCGGCTTCTATGTATGACCAAGTCTTGGATGCGAAATGTTTATCGCATGTCGAATCGGAAAATGTGATTCCGAGAGTCTGGCCAGGTTTAGACTAGGATCGTATTATTATCGTCGTTCTATTAGGAGGAAATTGGTCTACATATACAAAATGTTAATCGTGTATGCGTTCAGGGAAATGTTTATCCCGTGGATGCGATTTTAATCATAACGGCTATGTACATGGTGCTAGTGCGTGTCATTTACCGTGAGAGATGTTGTCACCGTATTCGTACGTTTGGATGGATGATTATATGTTGATTATTTGTCACCGTCGGATGACTTGGCGTGGTTTATATGTCGAGTCTCTATCTTATCATGTATATGCCGCTACCGGTGAGATGCAAGCCCTAGTGAGTATATAGTTGCCTAAGGGTGTCTTCCCCGAGTCTATCTATAATATGATGTTACGGTTTTGTACTTCATGTGTCTATATCTTAAATATTGAAATGCCTATTATCCTTTTCGTAATTCACATGTATATTTATATATGCATGCTTCTACTTATGTATTTCCGTTTAAGTATGTTATTTGTGATATGGCTGGGAGAACCCGGAGTTACTCCCCACTGACTGTGGCGTTCATGTTTTTCATGGATGAACAGGTTGCTTGATTGAATGGATTTTGCTAGTTGTTTTTGGGTTCGGGTGTGAGCTAGCGAGCGTTGGCCTTGACGATTCACCCCTAGACGTTTCTTAGCTAGTTTGCTAATAACTTTATGTTTGATCACGTTTTGAGAGACTACGTCTCTTTGTAGTATATCCTACTTTAGTTTGTATATATTTGACATTCCTCGTATTTTTATTTGGCATGTAAAAAGGTTTTAAAAATACCGTATTTTCCGCTATATAAATCGCATGCTTGTTATGTTTTATTTCCGCTATCGCGAGGGTTGTCACACACACGCACCCTACTCGACCGAATACACTCTACTCGGCCGAGTACCCAACACAATCAGTCGAGTTACCTCTACTCGACCAAGTACACAGTACTTAGAATACAAAGTATGAGAGTATTCCCTCCTTAAGAAACAACTTCGTCCTCGAAGTTCACAACTCATATGCCTACCACAACCACTAACCCGAACCAACAACAACAAACAACACGAGCACAAGAGAATAACTTATACACAACAAAGTCAACTCTATAACCTCTAACCAAACTCCCAACATCCCAAACACAATGACTCCACAAATCACATATCAACTCGGAACAAACCAACACCATGTCTCCGGCAGACACACTAAGACCAATAATAAAGGAAAAGAGTTACAAAACTAATACAGATGATTACATTTTTCCCTCCTTACAAATGAACTTTGTCCCCGAAGTTCACACCTTCATTACAAACAAAAGGAACCAAACATGTATAATCATATATTAAAGGTACCCGCAAAACCCGTCACAATACTCCAATAATACATACATCGACCCTTACCAACTAGAATTCCTTCACAAGACATCCGAAACTAACGCCGTCAAACGGTATTACCAAAATCTCAACATCCCAACAATATCATTAAACAACCCACACAAGTATACCAATTCTCTTACCAACACTCTACCTTGCAATACACCAAACACCCACAACATCTCATATAACACATAGTACACCTATCAGTTCGCCTCATAACATTCCATAACATTAATACCCATACATTACCACAAGCAACTCATCGCCACCATGCCCGACATTAATAAATTCGAACTTGTCGCCATCCCCTATGCTATCAACATGCGATCTTACAATTTTACCTCCCTTAAAATGAACTTCGTCCTCGAAGTTCCCCCACACTCATACCATTAACATTTTTATAATCCTCCATGCTCTCATACTAATAGTTCTATACCCTCACGTAACTACAGCTAATCATCACCATATAACTAACAACACATCTCAACATCCATGCCTATAATAATACTTCAATAGCATAACTAGACACAATTCACCTAACTCAACAACCAATCACCATTCTTTCTAAATATTCCACGAAATAAAGCTAAGTACCATAAGGCAATCTGCTTTTCTCAAAAGGCTGCTACGCCCTCTAACCCAATTCATCATTAAACTCTTACCGAATTCCTTTTCTTTCATCATTTCGTCTTACCCAAAATTGCTCATTACTCTAATACCAATACCGCCTAATATACCAATACCTCAAACACCAACCATTCCTCACCTTCCCTAGAATCAACCCGAAATTATCAACACGAAACATTACATTAATCATTTACCAGGATTACTCATTATATCCTTTTGGACTCTCGCCCTATCTCGACCGCATAACGCTCCACCTAAAATCCTCCTCCACTCAAAATCCTAAATTTCATCCTCATTGACAACGAATCCATCCACTCAAACATGATACACTCTAACACCATACCCCCATAAAATCCTCGAAATGCCAATGAACCATTTACAACCTCAAGCACACCATAATCAAATATCACGACTTCCTCATTCCCCTTTAAGTTCAAAACATCTTAATCCACATGCGAAAATACCTCAACAATCAAGTCTCTCGACCGACATCTAAAAGAACAAGGAACTCAACAATAACGACTGATAAATCTCCACTGAGTAGACTCTACTTTTAAACCCACAAGATAACAGCTAACGAAACGATAACAATAAAATACGACCTCTGTACATACACCCAACACACAATTACTGCAAGCTCTCAAAATCCGATACTCTAACGAACTCACAGAGACTCACATTATCACATGACCGCCATAACAGACCACCAAACTCATGACACTATTACACAACAGAAGACTATACAAACCATGATAAAGATAACCTCAATCGACACGCACATATTACCAATACTTCCCCCAACACTAGCCTTAAGTGCTACACCAAAACACTCATATCTCTGTCTACTTAATCCATCATACGAGTAACAAACTAATAATAACACATAGGAAATCCCAACAAGAAAGATAGATTCCAATATATCCCAAACGTCACCCTCGAATCCATACAACTACGACACCTTAGTCTTCTTTTGCTCACAAATCGACATTCTTGCCACCCAATAGCACAAAGGTTAACACGACAAGACAACTAATTAGGAACTACCAACTCAACACCTCACATTCCTTTATTAACAGGGAAACAAACTGCAAAAACATTACACTTGAAACAACCTCCACACTCAACTATAACGTATATCAAATAATACTATAATCTTCGCATAACTTCCTCAACTTAAACCATAAGAAGTCCTCCTCCATCAAATATAATCAGAATAAGCTCTTGCATTCCCTTTTGAGACTTAATAGCTCTCATTCTTTCTTTAGTCCCACATCCTCTGGAATGATTCCACCAATGACTAATAATTCTATCTAAATATTCATTCATAATTTCTCATTGAAATCTCTTGTCTCCCCATTACATCAACCCAACACTTCACACCGCCAAATTCTATCATAACGATATTCTATCAATACACCATCAAATACTAATACATCACACAAAAGCTACAATCTAAAGTGCTTCCAACGACATAAATGATTCCACCAAACTTTCCACAACATCTCTTTGATTACTAACCACAAATTGCACACAAACAATTATTCGCCAATATATATCATATTGTTTTATCACAAAATCGCTCATTTTCTCATTCGGAAGTACTACCACCTTTCCTTCTTATTCCCTATCGAACTATGCCCTTTGAATCTCTAATATTTACCCCAAAATATGATCCTCCAAATATTCCTCTTCCACTTGTCTCTTTCCAACTCATAATTCCCAATACAAATCACTTCATAAATTCATAAATATCATTCCATTTACGCTATTCTATTGCTCCAATTACTCCCTTGCTTTACTAATTCACTATTTATACTTCTTCCAATTCACACCAATTACAATTACTCAATATCTCAAAGATTCACTCTCACTATCTAGTTCCCAATAACACGACTACCTTCTTATTACCTCAAGATTCCAAACTCAACAACATGTCGCTACACCTTTATAATCATACGCCATAATAATTTCTTTATCAATCTATTTTCCTTAATTTGCTACTAATAAGCTCATACAATCAACGAAACTCATATATATTATTATCATCTATCCTTAGCATACCATAAAAACTATGCTTACCTCACATCATACTTCCCAAAGTATTTCATCCGCCACAATCTTCTTTCCATCATCATTACATTCTTAACTATCGATCCTCATTGCATATATCCCTAATTAACTTATTCATTCTTCTTTTCTTCTATATTTTACTTATATTCCCATTTGTAACCATTCCTATCTCTCTTCTCAATCCTCAATTGATACATTACCACTCTTACACTATTATTGGTTCATATAAACACACACGCCTCTACATATTGCTTAACACACCATATTATTACATCTCTCATATGACAAAACCGATTTTCTCTGTCCCTCTCACCTAGGCTCATCAATCTATCCTTCCTAACCATATATAAACACACACATTTCTCACAAAACAATACAATCATGGGGAACATTATTCACTTTTGGAATCCGTCAAACTCACTCCCCAAGACGACACTTCCTTACACATATTCAAGATATGGAACAACTTAGTACATAACTTAACACAACAACACATTGACATAACAATTTCACAACTCACCCGTTGTGGCGAAGCCACTCGATTTAGAGCAACACGCTCGGTCGAATACAAGACACTCGGTCGAGTACACACTGTACTCGGACGAGTAAAAGCTCTTGTAACTATCTATAAATAAAAACATAAGACACTCGGTGGAGTGCAAAGTGCACTCGGTGGAGTGCAAAGTGCACTCGGTGGAGTGCAAAGTGCACTCGGTGGAGTGCAAAGTGCACTCGTTCGAGTACCCTGCACTCGGTCGAATGCGGCAGATTTCTTAGCAATGACTAGTTTTTGTAAAACGAACATATCTCCCTCTATTCTAAGTCGATCTCGGCTCATGACCGACTATTAGTTTTTGTAAAACGAACATATCTCCCTCTATTCTAAGTCGATCTCGGCTCATGACCGACTATTAGAACCGTAACAGGACAAGGTATCACCGCACTTGAAATTATTTCAATATCATTTCTAGAACTCAAGTTACGACCGTTTAAAGGATGACATTCCAAAATCAAACTTCATACAATTCAGATTTTTGTTACCGAACAAATTAGCATTCATCGATATACATCATATAACATAAAAGATACTTTGGGGTTGGAAATTGGTTTAATCGGTGGTAATTAAAATCTATGAAGAAGTGTGTATTATATTATGAGATTGATTGATATGTTAATTGTTTGCATGAATTGATTACATTAGTTTATCATAAACATTTATTTACCCACACTTTTACCATATTCCATATATTATTCCTATTTAACCTTTCCTATTCTAATTAAAACTCAATCACTATCACAAACAAACCGAATTCATGCGTTATTCACCGTGTTTTACCACAAAACTGTCAAGAAAACATCATGTCAGTCTTCCGTTCCGCCATCCACAGAGACAGTCAAGAGAGGTTTTGGGAAATAGAAGATACACAAAGGTGTTGTTGGTGCTGAAAGATACGGTCTTTAACTCGTATGTAGACCGAATTTAATCTTTACGGAGAAGAATAATTTGATAAGTGTTGAAGTGTTTTGGGTGGTCTTGAATCAAAGATGGTTAGATGGATACACCGTGTTGATGCTAAGCTAGTATTAAAAACGTGTTGATGCTTAGCTAAAAAAAAATTAAAAAAAAAATAGAGGAAGAAAATGTTGTGGAGAATTCGACTGTACATATGTCGTTGTGGTTATGGAATGTGTTGTTACTCGTATGATAGAGCAAAGTTAAGTTTTGTTTGCACTATGAACGGTGTTGAGGACGTGAGTGCGGATGGTGGACTGATAGACCTTATGAATATTTAGCCTACTCAAATTCACATCTCAGGATAAATACTAAGCCTACAATCATCCTACGTCTTAAGCCATATTACTCCTTACATTATGTTGTTAGTTTTTGCTTAGTAGTTACTATAGACGATGCCATGGTTTATATTATTAGGAACTTTATTTCATTTTGTGATGTGTGCTTTTGACTTTATTATATTGTTAGCTTTGGTTTATATTATTTTATTCATTTCATGTTTCTTCTCGTCTTTTCGATGATGTCAAGAGGGGGAAGAAATAACCTTGATTTGAGTCTATTGCCTAAGCTTGCTCTTTGTCAAGACCTTTAGTCTCTTAAGGTCCTTAGATGCTTATACTTTAGCTTTAGACTTTTTGATCTTGCGTTCTACCCAACTATGATTTTTATAGTATTATGTTGAGGGGGAATTTACCTTAGTCACAAATCATTAGAGGCTTGTCATCATCAAAAAGGGGAAATTTGTTGAACTATATAGTTATATGTTTGGTTTTGATAATGATATGTTTGACGTTATAATGTATATGCTTGTGCTTGTTATTATTTGTTTAGTCTTTGTTAGATTAAGCATGGTTTGGCACTTAAGGTTATAGCTTGTTCAACTATAACCTTGATGATTTGTAAAGCAAAGGTATTGCAAGGTTATAGGTTCCTAATTCATAACCTTGGAACTGCTGTGGTAAAGTTATGACTGGTTCTGTCATATCTTTGGTGAAAGTCAAGCTCAAAGATCAAAGATAAAGACTTGAAGTAGTTTGCGGAGCTCAAGATGAAGACCTCAAGATTGGAGTGAAGTGATGATCAGTAAGCTGAAGATCTCCAGGAAGATTTTATAGTATAAGTCGTCATCCAATAACGGTATTTTTCAATGGTGATGTTGGGAAGTAGAGTTATAGCAGTTTTGCTTATAAGTTTATTTGCCAGGCTCAAGGTTATAAGTGATTCTATTATAACCTTTTAGCTGCGGAAATCGGTATGGCTGTTTTAATCTTTTTAAAACTGTTTTGAATAAAGTCTATTTTTAAAGTGTATTTGTGGTAGATCATAGCTTAAATTTATTTAATTTGAATATCATTGTGATTTCTGTATTGATTAGTAAAACAACTTATGAGTTGTCATGCTATCTAGGGTCTCATATATGTTCAAATCTAAACCCTAAATATATCTTGTTAAAACCGTGTTGGACTAAGGTTTCACGAAACTAAGGCTTATGAGCCGTGTTGTTTGTGAATAGCTCTCTTGTACAATTAGGGTTTAAATAGGATTCTAACCTATTATCTTTCTTGTTATCCAAGAAACACATATGGTTAATTAGGGTTTGTAAATTTAACCTAGACTTATTTTGGTACCCAAGTCAGGTCACGACAGTACTAGGGTTTTAATTAAAAACCTAGTTTGCTCTATTACTATAAATACTCATGCACCTCATACACGTAGATTAGGCTTTTTACATTAGATTTTATATTTTAGATTGTGATAAATATTTCGATTAAAATCTTTATTTTGCAAACCTATTTTCGAAAAGCCGTACCTTTCTTGCACTTTACTTTTAAAGAAACGTTATTTGATAATAGTGCTAGATTTGTTCTTATTCGTTCAGTTGTGTGAACATCAAAGAACAAACAAAACACTTTCTTATTAACGTAAGATAGAATCAAGTATATAATGGTACTCACCTTGAGTTACAACTAGAGTTAGTTGTACGAGTGGGTTAGTAATTTTGTAATCCGTAGGAAGATACTAAAATTATTAATCGAGAAATAGTGGACGTAGGTTTCAACTTGTGAAACTGAAGCACTTCAAAAATCCTTGTGTCTCTTGTTTCTTTGTTTGCTTTACATGTTTCTTTGTTTTCAAACACACGACTAGCAATTAGTTAGGTCAAGTTTAATCAATAAATTCGAACTACTCATTGCTCATTCACGCTCATACGGACAAACGAAAAACTAGGCATACTTTATCTGTACTCAATTCAACCCCCCCCCCCCCTTTCTTGAGTATTTGGGATCGATAGGCTATTCAGATACAAATTGTGGTTCTCACCCTTTTTAATTGTAGGGCATGAGAAGAAGGACAAGGCAAAACAAGCTTAAAAGGATCTCCAAGATGAGGAAGCTAAGGTAGCCGCCACATAGAGCAGACCTACGGATTAGCTTGGCTTTATTTTGCTATTTGTCTTCATAATTATTGTTGTATTTTGAATATCGTTTTGGAACTTCTTTAAATTTCCGTGTTAGACATAGAAACTTATTTTATTTCCATTTTGCAAAACAATGGTTGTATTTGTTTTTAATGGCTGGTTTATGGAATTGATGTTCTAAAACTTTTCATTATCCATTGTTAATATCGAAAACATAAATATTTCGACTCAAAACAATTATCATATGAGAAATATAATAATTTGATCATTATAATAATCTTCTATGTTATGAATTGGATTCTCACTTACGGAATTGTGACAAAGTATCACAACTTATTTGATTTAAGATAGATCAATTATATTGTCAAATTGAGTTACCGAACTCACATTTGGGGATCTACAATCCAAATAAGCCTTAAACTAAGACCCTTAACGCCAATAACACTCCGTACGGGCTATGGAAGGGATGGAAACCCTAAATTTGTATAAGACATGGATGGAACTCCAATTATTTAGCTTAAGTATAGAACAAGTCTATTGAAAAGCTAGAATAGAAGGTCTAAGCAAATAAGTCTTTTATAGATGACTCAATAATAACATGAGCATTTTACTCCTTCACCATCGAGAGAACAAAGCTGTTTGTGGCTCATTAGGCTACCTTTCTAAAAAAAAGTATATATGTATTTCCAAAAACATAGAGTGGAAGAAAATTTGCCACGAACATATGTCTAATAGGGAGATAAGAGAAAATGTTCTTAAGTCGTCCAAGGTTAGTAGTAAAAATTTTACTTTTTGAAAGTAATGAGACAATAATCTATAAAATGGTCGTTACTAGTAATTCCAAATCAAATTTGTTGCATAAGAGCCTTACAATCAAAAATGAAATCTATGCATATAAATAGATTTACGTAGAGAAGTTTGGACCTCTCCAAGGTAAATAAAACTTTAAGGTAAAGAATTGCATAGATAGATATAAGTATGTATAGACATAAGGATGTCTACAAAGCTAAGTTAAAGTGTAACCATGCTTAGATCCAAGTTATCATTACTACACCTCATCTTGAGAATATATATGACAAATAGATGTTAAAACCACTTTTCTAAATAGGCATTTGTGATACACGGGACGTGCGATAACGTGCCTCGGCTAGGAGGAGGCGCGGTGTGGCGTCGTATTGAATACGCGTTTGTGGAGTCGCCACCAACTTTTGTGGGAAGTTGGAACCATTCGAATACTTCATGCCATGTCAAGACATAAAGCGATGACATGAACACTAAAAAACTCGTTACCCTTAGCATTCTATGTCTAGAATGACTCTCGTGGAAGCCAATGAACACGGGTGCTCACAGAGATCTGGAGTAAGGGGTGAGGGTACGTATTAGGAAGCTCTTTTGATCGAACACCTAATCCTGCCTGCCTCGATAGCGGCCACTACTAATGGTTAAAGAAACTCTTCAGTTATCGATGTGTTGTCGGTTATATGCATGCTATGCAACATCCAAGTTTTGATCCTAACATGTGAGTTAAGACTACTCGGTTGACATGTATTTTAGCAGTCAATTAGGTCAAAGTAAGGTTTACATTCAATTGACAAGTGAAAACAATTAATCATACAATGATTACAAGAGAATAAAAGAATAAAGATTACAACAGATTCAAGGGTGCTATGTCGGAAATATGTTTAAAAGACGAATTTTGAAATAAAAAAAATAAATAAGAAAACTTAATAATAAAGTTAAACGAATCAGATTAAAAGCGATAATACGATTAATAGTCGATTTTTTTAACTAATTAAACTACATCGAAGCGAACCAGGAAGTTTAAAGACAGAACACAACACAGAACAAACGCACCAGGTGGTGCGTCCTTTGAACGAGGCACACCCTTTCCTGTGTCTGCTCTTGAGCTGGGTTCTGGCTGTGAATCCAGAATCGCGATTATTTAGTGTTCGTTTGTATGTTTACGGTTTATTATTGATTTACAAGTCGGATTGAAGTGTTTTAATAGAAATTAACTATACTAAACTATATCAAAGACGAATCTAAGGACTAGATATGAACGAATCTAACCTTCTAAGATACGATATCGAATTAAAGACGACAAAAACCCACTAACATCGACTATTAGGGATCTAAGTCAAGAACTAGATAAATAAATATGAAGTAATGTTAAAATGTAATTTATGAAAGACTAAAATAAAAAATGTTTACAAATGGTTTTAACATGAATCCGACATGAATCTTACATAATTTATACAATACAAAAGATAAAATACAAGACGAGATTATTAGACCCTCAGACTTACATGTTTGACGACACTAGTTCACTAAGTTGTCTTTTAGCGATAGCTCGACTAGATGTAATGAAAGTGCCCTCGAAAGAGGAAATTGATTGATTAAAGTTGATTAATTAGGTTGAGTTGGTCAAATTGGTAGGTCAATGCAAAACGAGACAGGTACCCAGAAGGATCTGAGCTTACGTGGTCGATTGATCAAGTATGTAGTTGTCAATAAGCTTAGAGCAAGGTCTAGAACTCAAAGAGAGAAAAGAAGGGGCGGAACACTCACGTGCCTTGAAAGTGAGAACGAAGCTCTCCTTTTATAAGGAAAACTTCAAAGAGTTTTGGAATAAGTCGAATACGGAAAGAAATCTAGAAACTATTCCGGAAACAGGAAAACAGAGCTGGGGAAGAGGCGCTGCAGGGAGTGCGACTCTTGGAAGAGGCTCAACACCTGCTGCGTTACTTCATGAGTTCTCTCCTACCATAAACAAAAGATTTCCGCATTTCTTTTTCGGAATTGCGGTAGATCTCGTATACTCTTCAATAAAATACAGATATATTTTACCGAGAAAGATAAGTTTTAAAATATTAAAATATCCGGAATATTCCCGAGCGTTCAGGCACGGTTTTAAAAGACGGTTTATAGAAAATGAAGCGGTTTTGACCCGGACTCCAAATAAACTCCTAATGACTGTCAAAACGACCGTATCGGCGCGTAGATGACGACCAAGGAGTAGACACAACTGTTTAAGCTATCACTTGACGAGGAACTTACGAACTGTCATACAACGTTTCACTGTAACAAACTTGCGGCCCAGTCATCATTGGGTGGTTGGCGGAAGGTGTAGATTCGAGCTATCTACAGCATTTAGAAAACGATGTATATATGACACTAACCTCAACATGTCATACAAGCATAAGAAATCCATGTGTGTTCTTAAGAAAGTACTTACAAGTAGTGATGGTCATTTCTATCATGTGATAAAAGAGAATGGTTTCCCTCGAATTATTGAAGAGCCATGTTTATACATGAAGATAACTGGGAGTTAAAATTGTCATGTTTGGACATGAAGAATAGTGGGAGCAAATTGTCTTCTACGTCTTGTATATAGATGACATATTACTTATTGGGAATGATGTACTGATACGCTCTTCCGTGAAAGAGTGTTTTGGAAATCATTTATAGATGAAAGACTTGGAAGAGGCATAACGCATCTTATGTATCCGAATCTATAGTGATAGATAACAGAGGATATTGGTATTAAGAAAAGAATCTTATGTTGATAAAGATCCTTCATCTAAGTATCAGCGAATTAAGAAAGGTTTTCATATTGATGAAAGTGGAATCATTTTGAAACAGTCATTGTCATCTACTGAACCTAAGAGTTGTTGATCAAATGAAATCGATTACTAATGTTTCTGCCATTAGATACTTGCAGCAGGACAAGTCAATAACAAATCAATCCACATGAGAGTCATGAGATAGCCTTCAAGAACATCCATAAAATTATCGAGGAGGATTAAGGATTTATTCTTGTGTTTGGTAGTGATAACTGAGTTATGTGTTAAAGGTTACACAAACCCGAGCTTCCAAACTTATTAGGATTTGTCGAAATCCTAGGCTGACCTTGTTAAATTAAGAACGAGTAACTAGAGAATATGTTAAAGAGTCAATCATTGCGAATTCTACAAATAGAGTCTTAGTATATAATGGTCAGGATAAGGTGACTTATAAGGAACTAATAGTAGATCCTTTCACGAAGAGACCTATCACAAAGTTATCATGATAACATTGAGAGAATCTTTCAAGTTAAAGAACCCACCTCTAGATAGAGGTCTAGATATGTACTTAGATAAATTCATGTTATTATAAATGAAATTGAATAGAAGGAAAAGGCAATTCGTAAAGTTGGAATTAATGGATACATGGTATATCCACTACCCAAGCTTTTATTGCATTTAGACAATATCGCCATTTAGTTTCATGGAACTTGTATACTTTGGATTATAAGATATGAAGCAATAATATTGTATTGATTGTTCATATATGATAATCGCATTTATCGTTTTAGTTTCTAAAACTCATTTATTGCTTTGTTATATCCAGATAGGTTGTATTGACAATGTTGAACCTTATTAAAGTGAACTGGATTAAAATAGTATTGGCCCCTAGTTGCTTATATGAGGTGACGTCTCCAAAGTGACAAGAGTTTGAGTCGATTGATGGCAAGTTCAAGTGTCATAAGGTCATAAGAGATAACTAGTTGATCACATAGGCAGACTGTATGGGACACTCTGTCGGGCAGTGACCGCTTATAGAGTTCTGGCAATTCATATAGCCTTGTCGTGGTGAGAGCTACTATAGTATTATTTTTTAGTCAATTCTTTAGACTAAAGACTGTTCGACCAAGTCGACACAATTTCTGATTGACTTTGATTTTTGCCCTAACCCATTTTGTAAAAGGGGGTGAATAGGCATTTTTTGGGTCATAATGAACTGTGGGTGTACAAAGGGAATAGTGCGAAAGGAATTGTCCAACCATTTGTCAGGGTTATATAAAGCACAAGGCCACTCAAGGAGTAGTGAACAGGAAATGCGTGGCCACGCTCGGTAGGTATCTACGGTAGATAATTCCGGTCAGACAGTTATTCTCTCGATCGAGGAAACCACTCAAGATAGGATCACATGCAACTACGACCTGCAAGTCACCTTGCATTGAGGGGAAGATTAACATAGGACAAGAGAATTGGTGACGCAAACTTGTTACAGACAAGTGGGAGATTGTTGGAGTGTGTGTCCTAAACAATAGTGTGATTACTTAATTAAACCTCAGTAATAAGAATACATAAGAAATGATAAATAATATTGTCAACTGGTACACATTTATCGGTAACGATTGGCTTACTAGAATTTGACGTTACTGTCGTTTGGTGGTGGTGATCAGTTGATCCCTTAAGGTCACACTGAGAGGACGATGCCCTAATCTTTAAAGTTAATTAATTGTATATCGATACGTATTAATTAATTCCTTAAATTGAAAAAGTTTCAATTATAAGTGAGAATTATATCCTATTGTAATACGATTAAATAAGATTCAATGAGATTCAATTTAGTAATTAAATTGTTATATTACTAAGATTGATTAATGTTTGTGAAACATTTGAGATAAGAATAACTGGTTGATTAGAATTACAATTAGTTGAAGATTATATTAACTAAATATGAGATGACCCATTTTACATACATATAATTATAAATTATTACTTAAAATTGTTGGAGTCAGTGTCCTCCACAGTAGTGCATTTATATAATAAAACTTATTTGGAATATACGTGGCATGATTAGTATATTTTAATACTCCACGTCAGTTGATTAACGTAAATCGGTAACGCTCAGCTGACTAGAGTTTGAAGTTATTGTCGTATGACGGCGGTGATCAACTAATCCCTTTAGGTCACACCTATAGGATGAGACCCAAATAGAATACTAATTATTTGTATACGATACAGTTTAATTAGGGCATTACATATATTTGATATGTACGTTTAATTACGAGAGTTATTTATTGGAAATTGAGTTAGGAACTCATTCCACTTAAGTGTATTAGTCAAATATACGATAATTGACTGAATAAATTTTATGTCTTATTTAATACGATAAAATAAGATTTTATTTAGTGATTAATCGTTAATTCATTAAATAAGTTGAGGTTATGCATATATGTTTAGATAGAGGTAATTAGTTAATTATATTTACAAGGAGTTGTAAAATAAATTAACTGAGCATTGTAGGACCCATTATATATTGATATAATGGTATAATATCACTTAAAAGTTAAGTACATATTGTTTATTAATTTGTGTCATATAATTGTTATATGATCAAATTAACATCTAATTATACAAGATAATTAAACATATGATTATAAGTATTTGTGGGACAAATATCAGAAATCAAAATGGTCCATTGTGGACTCATTTGCACCGGTTTTGTGTAGACAAAATCACTAGTGATTTTACTCTACCAATTCCACACTCTACCAAGTGATTATGACATGTTATGACACATAATCATTATCATTATACAATCTCATACTCTACCATTATGCATGTGAATAAAATAAGAACAAAATCACCCACTTTGGGGCCTAGTGATGACCGGCCAAATGCTCTTATAAGGAGCATTTGTTGCTCATTTTTTCACTTGACTTGATTCTGCATTTTTTCACATCTTCTCACTAAAACCTCCTATATCTCTCTAAACACTCATATACACTAATATTTTCTACATATTACTAGTTTAGTAATACAAAAATATTAGTAGTATTATATCTTACTTATTATCTAGTTAATAATAAGCTAAGATTATTTGGGTTGATTCTTGGGTGCAACAAGAAGGAGACCTTCTACTTTGGAGGTTGGTTTATGGAGGATCATCCACTAATTCTATGCTCAAGAACAATAAGAAGGAGTTCTTATTGTGCCCATATTGAACCGAAAATTCCCAATGTAAGGATGTTTTCGTCTTATCTTTTCTTTTAAACTTTTATATTTGCATGCATGATAACTAGATCCTAACTAATTAGAGGAATCTAATTAGAGGTCTAGGACTTTCATGTGGTATCAGAGCTCAATTGTTACATCCATGTTGATTTTAAGCATTAAAATCGAGTTATACGATAACTTGGGTAAAATTGAAAATTTGTGTTAAAAAATGGTTTGCACGAAAATTTTGATTTGCATGCATACCTACGGACCTCAAAAAGGTTGTGGTCAAATTTGGTGATTTTAGGGATTAATTTGCTATTTATTTTGATTTGTGGCCTTTAAATCATGTTAACATGCATTTTTATGTTAAAAGTTAACTAAAAATAGTTGCATGTTGATTGGTCATGAAATTTTTATATGATATCACATGCATGTTTTACATACTGCATGTAAAATTTCGTGACTTTTAATTAAGGTTTTCCATGATTATTGGTTTTTATGAGATAAAAGTCAATAAAGTGAGATTATTATGTTCATAAAATTGAAACATCCTTTTCTAATATTGAAATTTTTTGGTACATTTTATAATCTGATTTATATCATCTTGGTGAAGTTTTGTAATTTGTTTCACTATTTTACTTTATTTAATGGTTTTTATTTGATAAAACCGTTGAATACAGTTATTTGTTCATAAAATTAATTAAAAAAATTTCGCCAAATTTTTATGGTTTTTAGAGTTCCTGTAAATTTTACAGAATGTAAAAAATTTTTGGTATCAAATTTTCATGATTTTTATATTTTATTTTTGGTTTATTTCATAAATGTAATGATTAAAACTCTATATTTTGCAAATACGATCAATTCGAACTAATTAAATACAAACAAAGTTAGTGGGGACTAATTTTGAGTTTTAAATCAGTTTAGATAATTAGTTTGAGCTTAAATACGATTTAAGTGTTGATTAGTGATTTTTAATGGTTAAAAATCGATAAAATCCATAAAACCGAGCTAGAATGAACATGATAAATATTAAGGGCGATTTTGGTATGATTTTTACAGCATTTTATTTATGTTCTTATTGTTGAATGAATTAATGTCATTTGTTTAATTTTTTTTAATGCAAGTTGTACCTAGTATCGCCTAGATTATTTTAATCGGTATTACCCGTAATGTAAGGGAATACCGATTCGGTTGTAATTTTATTTGCGATCTCGTATCGCCGTTTGTAATAATTTAATTTCATTTTTAGATCAAATGTATAATAGGAATTTTATTTGTATCTTTTGTAATTAATAATTATGAAGACGAAGATTCCCGAAATCGGTGTTCCAAAAGACGGTGCCTTTTTGGAGCGTGTTCCATGAAGAGGCAAGGGGCCAAGGAGTTGGTTTCCGATTTTGTAATCTACTAGTTAATTAGATTAGCTAGGTGACCATACTAGGATTTATTATCTGTTTGCTTTATGTTTTCCGCTCATGCCAAAATCGCCAATATGCATTTTTATTTTATTTCTCGATTGTCAATTCAACGTTATTCAAAATTCACCGATTTAGTTCACTTAAAGGGAATTAATAACTAAATTGACAAGACCTCTCACATAACTTAATAAAAAATTGAGATTAGCCTTACCAATTAGTAACACCTATGAATCCCATGTTCATTAGGGCTACCACGCTCGTGGGTCCCTTTTTACTACGGGTAAGTAGGTAGATACGATCACAAGCTAAAATTGGGTTGGACTCAACGAGATAAGCGTTATCTTGGGACTAGGAGATGGATTTAGTTGAAATCCGTCAACCAAGAGTTCTAAGGGTAGAATTTGTCAAGTATTGAGTTACCATTTTTAGATAAAGATAGCATACGATGACTATTTTTGTCTAAAGATGGGTCTAGGAATCACTTATATAATTTCGTGAGGGATCATTATATGAGTGACTTGTTTAAAATTGTTTTACAAGTAAATTATATATAAGCAATGAATGTTTATTTTCCGTTCATATTTATTTTATTCGCGCAATGACAAATATTTTTCCTTCTACGGACTTGTAAATCCGTTTAATCGTGGAAAGAAGTTTCCATTATTTTATACGGTAGCATTTTCATTGCGATCTCCGTTTGAACCACCGTAGCAAATGACAAAATGAATTTATTCTTTTGATCCTCAAATTCACCATCACAAATGTCTCTAATGAAGAGTATATGAATAAGTCACACTTAGTCAAAAACGTTTTGATTTTGTTTTAGTGATGTCATCTCATTACAACGGTGCATCAATCTTTTTGCTCCAACGAAAATATTTGTAATTTTTTTTTGGTATGTCGTCATAATTCTCCTTATCGAGACTTACCTCAAAAGAGGCCAAATCAGTTGGGACGACTAGGTTTCTCGATTTATTTGAAATCACGATTAACCAAATTGAAGCAGGAGCTAAGGGATCAACCAACTATGAGAGCCATGTTCAGACAACAAACCATACCCAAGCAACAAAACCTTCAGCAAAACCCAAGGACAACCATGGCCAGACCCCAGCAAGCCATGCCACAGCAATAGCACCCCCAGGAGGCCATGATCAAACAACAACAAGAGCAGCAGAAGCAGTACCAGCCAGGACAACAAGGTCCAAAGCCATCCAAAACCTGAAAGAATCCTCTGAGACCAGTACCAGTTCCAGGCCAGATATTCTACAAGAATTGTCCAAGCAAGGGCTCCAACTTCTTTTCCCATCTAGTTGAGGTTCTTAGCTACAAAAAAGTCCAGGATAAGTTCTCCAGATTTTCCTTGGAAGTTCAAGAAAAACAGCCCACAAATTAGCCCAGTCACTCTGAGAGCCAGGTAGGTTTCAAGACCAATGGATGAACAAAGGCATCTTACTTTTGTGTGACCCTTAGTAGTATTAATAAGGACGTTGGAAAGACCCTAGAAGTCCCTCTCAAGGTTCCATTTGAAGCACCAGACAACCAAAGAAGCCCCCAAAGAAAACTGCTCAAACAATGCCATTTCAGGAAAGGGACAAGCTTACTTTACAGTTGCTTTTTCTGAAGAGGATTCAGTCTGTTTTGCTCGTCTTATTAGTAAACTTTGTATCTGATTTGTTGTCATTTCAAGGTTCATTTTAAGCCCTTAGATGTAGCCTTATGTTGTATGGTGTAGATCTTTTGTAATGCTCTATATAAAGAGCATTTTGCTTTAAAAGAAACTCATAATGCTTGAATGAAAAAACCAGAGTTCTTACTCGATCATTTGTTAACCTGTGCCAGTCTTCGTTAGCTCAAATCCTCAACAAACTTGTGCTAGTCTTAGTTTGTTGGCCTAAGCTTGAGTCATTCACTTGTGCTAGTCTTGGTGAGTGAGTTTTGCTTAGGATTCACTGCATTTCAAACTGTCTGTGCTTGCCTTGACAGTGTTGAATACAAGGTTTACTATCTTGTTTTTAGTTGTTTACTTGTTTGTTTCTAATTCCTACAACAACCCCTAGTTTGGTGTACCACAAATACCATAGTCACTTTATGAAACATGGGTCTTGGAATCACTTATATAATTTCGTGAGGGGTAATTATATGAGTGACTTGTTTAAAATTGTTTTACAAGTAAATTATATAGAAGCAATGAATGTTTATTTTCCGTTCATATTTATTCTATTCGCGCAATGACAAATATTTTTCCTTCTACAAACGTGTAAATCCGTTAAATCGTGGAAAGGAGTTTCCATTATTTTATACGGTAGCATTTTGATTGCGATCTCCGTTTAAACCACCGTAGCTAATGACAAAATGAATTTTTTCTTTTGATCCTCATATTCACCATCACAAATGTCTCTAATGAAGAGTATATGAATAAGTCACACTTAGTCAAAAACGTTTTGATTTTGTTTTAGTGATGTCATCTCATTCCACCATCACAAATGTCTCTAATGTCTCTTGGAATGCCATAATTACGGGTTATGTGCAGAATAGTTGCTTCAAAGAAGCTATGTGTTCTTTTCACAGCATGATATCTGAAGGTCTGACGCCGTCTGCAATTTCTATAGTGAGTGTGCTTCCTGCAATATCGCATTTAACTTGTCTCCCTCAAGGTATGGCAATCCATGCCTATACAATACAATCAGGGTACCAATCCAATACCCTCATTGGTAACACACTTATTGATATGTATGCGAAATGTGGATGCGTGAATTTTTCTGAAAGGTATTTTGAGGAAATGGAATACAAAGACACAATTACATGGAACACGATGCTTGCTGGCTATGCAATGCACGGGCACACTAAGCGTGCTATCGGAGTTTTTTCACAGATGCAAAAAGAGAATGTCATGCTTGACTCTGTGACTTTTTTGAGCATATTGTCAGCGTGTAGACATGGTGGTTTAGTGGAAGAAGGAAAAGAAATATTTAATTCCATGTGTATCGATTTTCATCTTGAGCCTAAGTTGGAACATTATGCTTGCATGGTGGATTTGCTTGGCCGTAGTGGTTTATTTAGCGAAATCTTGGACCTGATTGATAAGATGCCAATGGAACCTGACGCAGCTATTTGGGGGGCCTTGTTGGGTGCTTGTAGAATGCATTCCAATTCAGAATTGGCTGAAATGGCTTTGAATAATTTATTGAAACTTGAGCCTGTAAATCCAGCTCATTATGTAGGTCTATCCAATATATATGCTCAATCTGGCAAATGGGTTGAGGCTAAAACCACACGATTGAAATTAACTGACACCGGCCTTAAGAAAATACCAGGGCACAGTTCTATCATGTCTTGATGCACACAACTTCTTTATGGATTAAAGTTGCGTAAAGTGGACCCACCGTGCCCTATCCTTTTACTGAAGTCCATTTGAGGCACCGCGGTATTCTTCTTGTTGTCCTAGACTCCTATGTATAGCTTCAAAGTTTGAATTTGTCGTATTTTTGTGAAAGAAAGCTGCTCAAAGATGTGAGGGGATAAACATATCTAATATAAAAAATGGCCTTTAATAACACATTGCTCTTATACCACCCGACTTGTGTTGTGATAACGATACATGGTTCTCATTGATGGTAATTCTTGTTGCATTTTACAGTTCTCTGTTCCCGAAATTTATGAAACTGCCAAAATCTGATTAGTTTTGGTCTGATCATTAATAGTGCTGTTGTATGTGTTATGTCAATTACATGTTACTAGCCAGACACGCCAAGGAAGAGAAGTTGCAAGTATTTCAGCCTCAACATCCATCTTGGCAGCTATCAAGTGTTTCAATGTATGTTTTTTGTGAATATATTTGAATTTTGATTCATCTTCCATCGAAATCTTCACTAGTCTTTAAGATTGCTACTAAGTTGGCCTTTCTAATTCTTGGTTTCCTTTACTTGTTTTTTCTGCAATTGGTGCTACCTCCGAGCCTTCTTTTCCATGGAGCCAAAGATTCACGATATTTTGGTTTGCATCATGATAAAATAAAGTTAAATGGTTCACGGTTCTGTTTTTTCCTATGTGAAATAGGTCTTTTGGAGAGATTATAGATGCCATTTTCATTTTGGACCATGCAAAAGTCGTTGAAATACTAGAGTAATGTTACTGTTATTGTTGTACTCGTCACCATTGTCGTGGATTCTGTTTCCAGTTGGACTCCTTTATCTACATGAATTGGGATAGAAGTTACTCGCAGTCTTCTTTAATGAACTCTTTTTTTTTTCAATCTTTTGTAAGGGCTTCTTTGGATTGGGGGATTTGGAGAGAAAGAGAGGAGGAGGGATTTTCTTGTTTAGTTATCAAATAGGGTAGGAGAAATGGAGGGGGATGGAAATAGAAAGATCCATTTTCCCTCCTCCCATGCATATTAGAATTTATCTATACATAGTAGAAAAGATGCAAATTATATATTTAGACATAAAAAAAAACAAATGCTAGTAGCAAGATTTTGTCGTGAGAGATCATGGAAAAGGCTAGAAGGAGCTATTTTCCAATCCCTCTGTGTGAGGAAATATGAGAGTCTTACAGATTGAGTTTTGATGAGAGGTTTGAAAATAATGAACCCTCTCTTGATAACTTGAAGAAAGCAGTTCTACAAATGTCCTCCTCTTTAAAATTTGATTGAAAGTGGTAAAAGCGTATTCCAAATGTATTGTACTTGTAAGGCTGTTACCATCAAATGAAAAACAATAGTATGTTGTTACTAGCTTTCGAATGAACAGTTGCATAACAGTGAGAGTTTTCCTATTTTTAGGCTTGTAAATACCTTGGTCTGAGTTCACAAATGTACTTGTCATCTCTATGTTTCATAAACATTATCATAAATACTTACTTTAAGCTGGGTCATTTCTTGCTTTATTATTGTTGTGCTTATTAATGAAAGTAACTATCCTTATCTGAAAGTGCTTGCGGTTTTCGCTCTTCAACTGATTTTAGTATATTATTCTGGGAGTAGTCTTAAAATGAAATACCACATTCTCGCTAGTGTTTTATTTTATTTTTCTCGAATGTGGTGCCGACTTGCTTTTTTTTTTGCAACCTTACTCTGTATGAAAAACCTATCCCAGGAAACTCTTATTTCTGATGAACAGGCCACTCTTAAGAACAAAGGTGGCCCTCTTAAGCTAAACGACTTGTTTTATTTTAATATTTTAGTCTGCTAAGTTCCAGTACTGTGGCATAATGTGATGAAGTGCAGTAGCATTCTTTATGACCGGCCTGGCTATTTAGTCCAGTGCTTTCTGTTAACCAGGAATTTGATAGTCTTGTTCTATTGCCTGCCATGTTTTACTTCTTTTCATTTCATTTCCATGGTCCTGGTCGATGTTTATATCTGTCACTGTCCTCAGATGTTGCCCTTTCTCCCCTCAAACTATGGACGAAGCTGACTCTGGTGGCCAGTTTCACTGCATTTAATTGGCAAGGCAAGTGAATAAGGTTACGCTTTTGCCTTTGTTACTATTCACATACAGAACAATTTCTATATGTAATCTCTTAAATTTAATCACGTTTCTTGCTCTGGGTGTTACACTTTTGTGACTATTTACTGACCTTAGGCCTTAGGGGTCCGTTAACAGAATAAATTGATCAAGGTCATGGCTAACTGTTTGGTTGGAACTTGACCTTTCTGTTTCCATTTGAGAGCTGAATCCTCATCTTCCCAATAGTTACCCTACCCACACTACCATTAGTTACATTTTTTGGATACAAAGGTAGAAGGAATGGGGAGGGAAATGAAAGAGGGAATGGAGCCATCGCGTTGTCCCGCCAAATCTTTCATGTGTTTGGAAAGATTTATTTATGCTAGTTAGTAGAAGGGAAAATGATTCCCTCTATTGCATTCCAACTCAATTTGTTATCGAAACAAAGAAAATTATTCCCCACCCATTCCTGTAAAATCCATACACCCAACTCAAGGACTCAAGCCTGACATCACATTGCAAGGTGAATGAAATGACAAGCCAACCACCATTCTCTGAATTAATCTTGCAGCCTTTATAACTCCTTGCTGTGTTACGGCTCAAAGGTACTACGCTCCCTATTCTCCTCTCAACGTCTTCATTTCTCCATCCTTTAATTCTCCAACTCTCCTGACCGGTGCTTCATTATATATTTCAAATTATCCAAATCAACACTGTAACTCCTGTGTCTTATATATCCCCACAAACAGATCAATTTGCTATCCCTACAAGCAGATCAATTTGTTGCAGAATTGCATACATTTTGAATAGACGCATCAAAAGCAGTCGAGTTATATGGCGAAGTTAGATTGAATTAAATAATTTGAATCGGAACAATAGAACTGTACTGCAAATCTGGAAAAAAAAGGTGGATCTCCATTCTCCATGAACACCTTTCTTCTGTGCTGTAGAAGAGTTGGAAGAAACATAGAGGATTCATTCAAAAGTCAGTCGAAAATGCTTTTATCAGCCAGCTAATTGACAATAAAGTACTCCGTATCTAATTTAAACCTGTTTAAGTACTGATGCTAGGTTGCATGACATCTTACTTTCTCATGCAGTGTATCAGTCAGCTACTTTGTTGTGAGCCCGGTTAAGCCTTCTTAAAATGGTGTTCGGCCATGGTTTTTTGACAATAGGCACACTACTAAAAATGTCTGGATGGAGTGTCATGTCAGGTGTTCACTCTCTTGAGGTGTTATAATATGATCAAGCAACTCAAACTTCAAAAGGATTGTGTTAGATATGAAAAGTTATACAATTTGATCAAGGCCTTATTTATACCAGACAATTGAAATTGGTTTGGTGCTGACAGCTTACGACGTATCCTTGTTTAGTTTCATATTTAGTTATTGAATTTTTTGTTTGTTTTTTCAAGTAGCATGACTTCACCTACTACTACGGACACTAAATTAGCTTGTATGAAAAGTTTTATGCTCTATGATTAATTTCAGTACTAGGGCCTTATACACTAGCAGATACATTGACGTATAAATGCAATTGTTCGTATGTGCTGCTGATTTTTTTAGGAGAAGTGTGTGCGGAACCGGTAGAAGCCTGAGTGAGTGCAATTTGAAAAATCTTGCTGTTCTGCAGGTTAATATTTGTAAATCATAATATAACTGTTGCTTTTGGTGGGCAAATTTTACGGTTTCTTAATTTAAAATTTCCTTATATTTTTCGTTTTACGCATCAAGGCCTTCTATTTTAAATTCAGGTTTCCATGAAGATGGGAAATTTTTATGCAGCAATGGTTGCTGATACTCAACTGGTTCTTTCTTCTTCTTTTTCTTAAAAAAATTCAGTTAGTGACTTTATTTCATACGTAAAAGCTTGATGTGCAAATACTTATCTGTCTTCTTAATATTTGTAGTGTTCTTCTGGTTTGTGCAATCCCAACGTAATAAAGAAAGAGAATGAAACAGAAATAGGTTTTGCACCCTCAACCTACATATAAATGAGATTAGACGAGTGAAATTGGAGTCCGTTTCAGATCTCAGATGTATAAGGTCGATTAGGGGTACGTGTTAGAATGTTTTTGCAACCGATTTGGACAGATCAGAGAAGCAACTTGAGGCTCAATTTTCAAGATGTTAGGGTACTGTTTTGGACATCATATGTGTTGTGGTATATAAGCGATGTTGCAGACATGGGATTCTGACTTTGATAGGTGGCAAAGGGGTGGTGCAAGGTGGTTTCAATCGGTGTCAAAGTAGGCTGTTTAGAAAGGTGGTTCTGGTTATTATGATGTGAGGTTATGAGCGGCTGTTTTGGTGAGTGGATCAAGGGGTCTTCTCGTGGTTGTCGTGGATGGTGAGTGTGGTGACACTCATTCCTTTAAATATTTACTTCCTCCATTCAACTCCACTCTACCACTTTCTTTTTTGTACACTATTCACAAGCGATCATATAATTGCAATTTTCTCCCAATATATAAGTAAAAAATATATTCATGTGTGATCTTGTTTGATTCGTCTTTACGAGTACATTATTAATATCTAACTTTTATAATTTTTGCAAACACATAGCTAACGATATTTACCGTGTAAAACCCGTCTCGGCAAATGTGAAAAAAATTTTTGGTAGAGTGGAGTTGAATGGAGGAATTATTAATTAGACACTCATTCCTTTTAAGCGAGTGTATTAAATTGTCAAATGTAAATTCCTCAAATAAACTTCAAATCAATTTTGAAATAAATAAAACATTTTAACACAAATAAATTCAGTTAATTAAACATTTTACTCTGAATAGCATCTTAAATCAATTTCAATGAAATTATCTGTCGGTGGTGAACCTCTCGTACATTAGTGTCTGATCATAATTTGGATGTTGGTTGAGATTTATAAATATGATTATTGTGACGGATACGAGTATATACAGAATCTAAGTCTTATCAACATAAATGAAACAAAATGCATTAAATGATATAGAAGAGAGAAAAAAACGCACACACGCTATGAGATTGCATTTATACCAGCGGGCAGCTTTATCTGATCAAAGCGGGGGCAAATATAAAAAGGAATGAGTGTCTGATTAATACATATTTGCATATTCTAGTTTATTTTGATGCCACATCACAACCTAAAAAATTACCAAAGTAACACCTCCACATAAAGTAAAGTATATTAAAACTCCTTATAAAAATGTCATTATCTTTTTATAACACACAAGTCAAAGAAATCAAATGACATCATTCATAATTCTTAAATTAAATGTGTGTTAAATATTTATCAACAGTTTTTAAAAATATGACACCCATTTACTAAAGCTTATGAATAGTGTAGTGAAGTCTCATTTCTCCCTTTAATCGCGACCTTCCATGCTCATTTGGCTTTCATTCTCCTCTCATTTTTTTTTTGACAGCATACAAGACATATCTATTATATAACAGCCTTTCTGGCTACATTATGAGCTAATTTGTTACAAGCTCTCGGACAAAAACTAAAAGTCAAACAATGAAACAAAGCAAAAAGAGATTTGATCTCCTTCATCACCGATACTATTTCGCTTTCAGCTTGTGATATGCCTGCAATAGTTTGTATAATATTAAGTAATCCGACTTTATTTCTAAGTGGTACCATCCATTAACCAAGGCCCATCTCATAGCCTCTTTGATTGCCAACGTCTCAGCATGATAAGGTTAAATCGCCTTTACTGACATTCCTTTGCTCTTTATTTCCTGATGATCCTGAGAATTTGCCACCATACCTAATCCCACTGTTAGTCTATCAAACCAAGCCGCATCAGAATATAGTCTCTCTTGATCCGCAACCTATAGATTTCACGACCCACACCTTGTTACCCTGGTTAAAGCTTTTAGATGATGGTCCTTCTTGTGATACACGGGTTTCACGATTCTTTCCAAACTGTGATATACGAGATACCACTGATGGAGAAACGAGGGATAAGCGTGAAAACACGCATTTGTGGAGTCGCCACCAACTTTTGAGGGAAGTTGGAACCGTTCGAATACTTTATGTCATGTCAAGACACAAAAGAATGAGATGAACACTAAGAACTCGTTACCCTTAGCATTCTATGTCTAGAATGACTCTCGTGGATGCCAATGAATAGCAGGAGAAGACCCTTTAGAGACTTCAAACTCTAGTCTGACTTCGACTCCGATTCTGATCTGAATTTGTTGTCTTCTGGTTCTTTCTTGAACATCTCTTTTTCACTTTCCAACATATGGATTTCCTCTTTGACTGGGAGATGAGGTGTGAACAATCCAAGGTGGATTCCTCATCTGTAGTCGTTAGAACTTCAAGAGGGTATTTAGGCTTGCTCCCAAGAGGGATGGGTAGACGACCGTCCTCAAACATATCTTGAATGACATGTTTCAACTTGTAGCATTGCTCCGTATCGTGTCCTTTGCCTCTATGATATTCGCAGTAAGCGTCTCTATCCTAGAGCGTACCTTTCTTTTCCGGGTCAGGTGTAGGTCCTATAGGTCGAATTTTGCCTTGTTGTATCAACCTTTCCAAGGCATTGGAATATGTGTCGCCAAGGTTGGTGAATTTCCTTTGAGGGTTGCTCTTCTTGGATGGTTCGACATATTTGACCTCACCGGGTTTGTTGGTGGAGCCATAAGAACGACTCATTGAACCTTGATACCCACGACCTATCGATTTGGACAAGAGTCCTTTTCGGATATCGTTTTCACTTCTTGTTCCCAGCACAATCAAGTCTTTGGAAGACTTTATATTTTGGTATTTCAGATGGTTTCCATAAACGGGTCTCGGGATGTCCACAAATTTCTCTACAAGAGTAGCTTCATCTGGACGTTCAACAAGCTGTATGCTAGTTTTCCTTCGTTTATTTAGGAAGTAGGTGAATCCTTCTTTCTTATCTTGGGTAAGAACCTCTAAAGTGCGCTTATTGACTTGAATGTGATCCAAAGGGTTCTCATGCCTCTTGAACTTTGGGGATGTCAGTCATGTTGAAGTTGGTTGGCAATTGTGTGTTCACCGCTTCATAGTCGCGATTATTCTCCCTATAGATGTCATCTCCCTTAAGATACATTAGTTGCTCCTCCAAGTTTGGAGTCGCTTTTTAGCTTCGGTAGGAACCGGCTTGAGACTGACTTCTGGTTGTCCCACAAAAGGTGCGAAGTCACCATGCACACTGTAGGGAATGTATAAGGAGGAAGTCTAGTTTCCATGGCGACAACTCGGTCCTCCATGGCATTAAGGCGAGCATAAGTTTGGTCTTGACTTGTCTGGAGATGGATGAGGGCAGCTAGGATTGTTTACTTTGTGGAATTTGGAGTGGGTGACCAAACTTGAGGAATATTTTCATAAGCGAAGACCGTCGCATTTTAAGTTTTATTGAATCAAATGATTTGATTAATTGACGTAGCGCCATGTGTTTGGCAATATGTATGATTTGGAATTGGTACTCATTCTTTGCTTGAGGCATTAGGAATTGACTTTCGAGGATGAGAAGGTTCGTTGTAAATTTAGGATAATGAGTTTGAAGTAAATTGAATCAAGGGAGTTTCATGGTAAGTCTCCTTTACCTTGTGGTTCTTAGCGAACATGTTTCCCTAGATATAAATATTTTGTTGGTGGTTTCTAATAATAGTTTTGATGAAACTAAGAATATTAGAGTACGTAATGAATCTTTCATGTGGATTGTTAGTTGTGGAGTCTACCGTACCGATAGACTTTAGTAGATTGTAACACCCGCAAATGTACCCTATTTTTATACTAAAAATATTATACGGATACTTTTCAGCGAAATTTAGTTTTAGTCGTAAATTAAATTTTCCGTGTCTAATATAGAATTTCCGAGTTCGTATTTGGACTTTACGCGAGATTCCGAGTGAGTTACGCCTAAAGGCGCTTATGGGCTTTTTTCCATGTTTTTCCTACTTAATCCCTTATACTCCCCTTTTTCCCTCATCTTTTTCCACTTACTTCTTCTCCTTCTTCTTCATCATGTAAACAAAACCCTAAACCCATTTTCAATCAAACTCAAACTCATCACTACTCATCCATTTCTTGCTCAAATCCGTTGATTTCTGTCTTAATCTTCCGCTCTCATTGTCCTCTACCTTATTTGGTAATAAAATTTCCGTCTTTCTCGCTTTTCAATTTATCCGCCTTTCTCAAAGGTGAATTATATTCATCTTTTGTCGTCTTTGTTTAGGTGGAGACTTTCTAGACCCGACAAAGTTTACTAACTAGTGGAGGAAGGCTTAGAAATCGTTTAAAGACGCTTAAAGGTAACGGTGAAGGGTTACTCGGCATCATTTACGTGTTTTACATGCTTTATATGCTAGGACTCGTATTTAGAATACGATAAGTAAGTTAGTAATTATGTTATGGATAATGATTGTTGTTGTTTGATGATTGTTGATGATGAATATTGATTGTTGATAGTTATTAGAGAGGAATTATGTTGTTCTCGGGTGACCCGTGTAAATTCACAGCACTGACCCTTTTTGGTAGAATGCTCATATCTCCTTCGTTACTTACTTGTTTTGGGCTTGTGACCACTCGTTAGAACCGTAAGAGGATAAGCTATCACCTCGACTTGGAATTTATGCCTTCCCATATCTAGAACTCTAGTTATAACAGTTTGAAGTGAACCCTTGTTTAAGTTAGTTTCCAAACTTGTTGTTTTGGAGAGTTATCTATGTTTCTTAATTATTATGCTTCTTAAACTTGGTCTAATGCTTGGGTATCATGTAGTGATTCATGTTTTGGATTTATGATATCTCTTTCGCATGTATCACATGTTTTGTGACGGTTTTCGATATGTACCCACTTTGAGTCGGTTTTTACAAATGAGTCGGTTTGAGCACTATTTTGTCTTGTGCTTTGTATTCTCATTCCCTTGGCTACCTTCCCGTTCGTAAGGCTGGAATGTCGGAACGGAGAGGTATCCTACTGCTTAAATGCATGTGTAGGGGGCATATGACGACGTTGTTGGGAGTTGAACGCTATGCGTTGTTCGACCCGGCCGTCAAATGTTGTATACTTGCGAGGTGGTGTTATTTGCATGTAGCGTACCGCATGTTATGAGGCTTGAGCTCGTTTTCCGCCTCTTTCGTGAATTGATCTACCGAGAATGTGGGTACTCGGCATTTATTATTATTTAAGCCCGAGTCTTGGGTGCGCAACGTGATCGCATATCGAATCGGAAAATGTGATTCCGAGAATCTGGCCAGGTTTA